>JAHREE010100819.1:0-10613 GCA_033628505.1 Tringa tobata | reverse complement strand
CTGTTTTCTGGAAAGTGGAGCTTGGAAAGGATGCCAAGACTGGGGTGTTTGAAGGCGGGTGGGGGTGGCAGGGTGGGAGGCAGAAGGAACAAAGTGGTAGGAGGACACGGTTGGGTTGTCCAGGATCATTGGGGTGACTGAAAGAAGAAAAATGATGAAGAACCAAATGCTCAGGAGGGTGGGGAGCAGATGAGGAATTTAGTTGGTTTTCAGTATTCTAAATCTCTAACTCTTTTGTGGGATCTCTGTCATTTTATTTATCAATTGAAGACCATGGTGGTCTGACCACTGGACTGCTTGAAACTCATTTCAGGTAAGTGAAGGACTAACAGCCACACGGACACAGGAGGACGGATTGTCATCCTTGTGTCATTGTTCACAGCTTGTGCTTTTGAAGGAGTCCAAGGTTCAGTCTTTACTCCTGGATTGTTGCTAGATTTCCCATGAGCTGTGCATTGGAGGGCATAGCCTTTGCTCCCAACCTTTGCTCCCATGTCTCTGCCCCTTCCCTTCCTGAGCTGGTGCTTCCTACTGGAAGAGCTGTTTGACAGGAGGAGAGCAGCACAGCAAGTGCTGATGGCTCCTTTCTGCTCATCTCATCCCCATTTAAGAGTAGTTCATGATGCTCACTGAGAGCTGGGTCACTTGTGGGACCAAGAAACCACCCCTCCAAACTCCCTTCTTAATGAGGGAAAGTTGGAGCAATTTTGCATTGTCTCAGGGTTAGCGCAAGCAGCTCCTCTGCCCCCTGTGCTGAGGTGCAGCCCATAGCTTAAAACATTTTCTCCTTAGCCCCTCGTGATCTGCAGCCACTCAAAACTGCCCGAGTAGAGCTGTCAGAAAATCTGATGTCACCTTGTTTGCTGGAGAGTAGTGGGGACTTGGGGACACCCACCTCAGGAGCATCTGCATGGCCTCCCCCCGTTAGCACACTCTCACATGGGAATGGGCTGTTTGTGGCTTCAGGGTGACTTCTCACAGACACTCACACTGCAGTGTGAGAAGAAAACTACCAGAGATCAGATATCTTTGCTGGGAAATGGTCTTCTTATCCTGTGAAGCTCTGAGATTTAAAAGAAGTTCCAGTTTGACATATCCTCAAGATATATTGTTACTTTCCCTGGGAAAAGCACAGAAACGGAGCTCTCCTGGATCTCATGGTTGTCACTGGACTCACTCATGAGAAGGAAAACTCATGCTCAAACTTCTGCTCTAGACTAAGCTAAATCTCTTTTCCCTCCTAACTGGATGCTTTGAATACCAACATGTTGCAAGGGCTCTTTCCCTTTCTTTGTCCCCGTATTTCACCTAGTGCTTCAGAGCCCGTTTCTGAGTAAACTTTGATCGGAACAGGTGAATTTCCACGAAAACTGCTGATTTTGCTGAATCACTATTTTCTAGTAAAGAATTGCTCAGTCAAAAAATTATTCACCAAATCCCTGGGGAAGTACTCTAGAGGGGCTGCCTTTACATACCTGCACTGCCCTCTGGTCTACCCCTTGTGAGACAGTCCTGCCGCCCCTCTCTGCACAGAGCTCTTACATTTACAAAAAAAGAACATTTATTTATTTACATCTTGCTGCCTCTTGCTTTCAACCCTTGCCCTCCATGTGCAGCTCCCATGGTACAAGCATCCTATAAAATATTCAGCTGTTGCGCCAGGGTTGTGCCGAGCTCAAAGTCTGTCTGCAAGGACCTGCACACCGTGACACTCCCTTCCTTACACAAGGGTCTGGTTGACTCCCAGGCATGCTGGAGGTCAATCTGACACACTCTCCCACAGCTTCATTCCTATGGTGCTTTCTGAGCAGTGGTACACAGCCCCAGGTACCCCGGCCAGCCCAGGGGTCTACAATGGAGAGTGAGGGTGGTGGGACCCTGCCTTAGGCAGAGCTTTTGGGTCAGGCTTCCTGGAAGCCTTCACTAAAACAGAGCACACCAAAACTATGAAAAGGGCTCTTAAACTCAAAATCCAGGGTGGTTTGAACAGGAACTGTAACAGGTAAATTTTTAAAAATAAAGCTCAAAATATGTTGGGAGAGACAAAGTAAAAATAAGAGAACATTTATGAACTGGTCTTCCTTTGCATGCTGCATTGCTGCAAGCGACCCTTCTTCTGCAGGCTTGGCTGCATACCACCAGCTTGGTGACTTTTGGAGGTGTGGTGATGCTACACAACCTGTCCATGTCATGACAACGAATCCCATCCATCCATCCATCCATCCATCCATCCATCCATCCATCCATCCATCAGCCATCTCCAGTGGATAACTGCTCCATGCTCCTCACAGCAGTCTCTCAAATGCTGGCTTCCAAAGCACCAGCATGTGAGGAGCACTGGTCCATGGCTCTCCTGGTCTGCTGGCTGCCTCATCCGGCCTTTGCCTTCCCCATGCTTCTGGGAAGGCACAGGGTTCTTTTCCTCACCTGAGCCCCACACAATGGTGAAGGCCATTGCCACCCTGCTTCTCCCACCCAGCCACGGCCTTTGAAAGAGGTAATGTAAACTGCAAATAACAAAATAAGATGCCCATAGAGTTACATGAGTGTGTTCTTGATAACAATAGAATATGTGCTGCCAGAGATGCCTAGCAGCACAGACTTTGCAGTTGGATATCCCTGTGGTGACTCCTGGAAAACTCTTACAGACCCAGGATTGCCACCAGCATATGCGACATGAGACTCAGGGTCTCTTACCCGGTTATATTTGTGTCTACATTAAAGCAACTTACTGAGGCTTCTTGGTAAAGGTTCACAGTACTTTTGAAATAATTTGCCACTCAAAGTTAAGTGTTTTGCCCTGTTGTCTTATATAAAGACAGCTTTCCCTTCTCTTCCTTCTCTGTCTCTCCTCCCTTGTCTTTAAATACAAACCGAAATGGAAACAAATGTAAACAGCAGCAATAATAAATGAAAAAATCTTTGCTGATTTCCTGGAATAACACCGCAGAGCTCCTCCATTTCACTGGAATGGCATGGGTGAAGGATAGGGTATACTCTTGTCTATTTAATTTTTCTTCTGTAGACGTTTTCTGACAAATGCCATTATTTTCCACAGGTGAATTCAGCCTCTCTTCCTGGGTTTCTCAGTGCCACTTGTCTCCTTGTGTGACACCTGTGCTTCTCTGTTACGCATGAGAAGGCTGCTGCACAAGTGATGAATGAGTCAGCCAAGAAAGTAAGAGATGTCCTGACCTCAGTTAACTGCTATAAAGTATTTTTCAAGATAAAAAAACAAATCAATTTTTATCTATGTTACCATGAATATAAAACCAGGCCTCTCATGAACAGGTTTGAATTTGGTAGTTTACTAGGTAAGTTTGCTATGCGTTTTAGCTTTTAATTATTTATTTACCCTACAGTTCTTTAACCAAAGATACTTTCCATAGCAGCTTTCCATGTCACGTTACTGGTAATATACAGTGACTTAAAGTAACACATACCTACGCACAAATCATGGGGTGTGTGGGCTTGACATTGTTTTAAAGGTCGTCTCTATTTACCACTGAACATATTTTCCTGCTTATTTAATAATGACATTTTTGGACAACAACACATAAAATATTTCCGTGTCATAGTCAATAAACAGCTTTTCTAATTAAAAAGGTGAGGAAGGTTTATATTTGGGGAGAAGGGAAATAATGGATACAAGACACAGCTGCTGATATTTGGATACTACTTTGTGAGTGTAATATAATACTAACTACTCAGACATAAATCCTGTGCACTCAGCAGTCCACTAGGCAACTGCTTGCCTCATGTCCATATTACAATTTTTCTTGGAAATGTGTGCACACTAGCAACCTGGTCACTCAACAGCTGGATTATGGTATCAGTGTTCTTTAAAATTCTTGCAATTTATCCCCTGTTTAATGACAATTCACGTGCTTGCTTGGTGAGCACCGTCCCATCACTTCTTGACCACTTCTAGTTGTCCCTGTCTGGTTTATGTGTGTGAGAATGGGCCTGGATCCAGTAAAATATTTAAGCATGTGCTTAACTCTGAGTACCTGATAAAGGAGAGGGCTTGGGAAGTACTGGCACAAACACTCCTCTAAGTGCGCCTCAGTTATGTCTGAGAGGCCTTCGACTGAACAGGCTGCAAAGATGAGAGGAAAAATTGGTGTTGTGATAGACACAGTCTATCCGAAGGAAGAAGAACAAGCAGGAGGTAGCTCATCCCTGGGGCAGCAGTTAGTCATATTCTGGAAGTGCTGAGCCACTGACCCAACCACAGCGCTTGCTATAAAAGCTGATGCCCATGTTTGTCACAGCTGGAGGCAAGACCTTCTGAGGGTCCCTAGCCCTGTTAGATTCTCACAACCCCTTTAAGGAGAAAGTCTCTTCTTTTAACGCAAGATGCCTCCCAGCATCATGTCAGCAGTGAATTTCATTAACTTGCTCTTCTTTTCTGTGCTGAAGCTGTCCTTGGCGCTGCTACACAGAGATATGTCCCAAAAGCAGCTCTTGCAAAGCTCTGCTCCTCATCTCCCTTGGGTCTGCAGCTTCCTTGACATGCATAACCCACCGACACCTCCACCAGCCTCTTCTCCACCCATCTCAAGTGTTTTGTGCTCATTCTCATCCATTTAGCATCTCCAATATGGCACTACCCCAAGTGCCTCAGCGGAAAAACAGGCAGAAGAAATAAAACACATTTTCTTTGTGCCATGTATCATTAAATAATCATTAAATTTGTGATTTGGTGCATGGTTTGTTTTCACTAGCTTTTAAATGCCTGTTGTATTAATTTGTTTCTCCCAATGTTATTGATGGAGTCCGTTCAATAAAACTGTGAAATGATTTTTCTCTCATTTGAACTGCTGTCGGTACTCCCACTTGAAATAAGGCATGGTTAGATCCTGGAGAAACCTATTAAAAGAAAACAAACATCTACGTCAGGCCTCATCCACTGTGACTGGTTCAAGAGAAGCTGACTGCATTCACTCGGTTGGGCAATTTAAGATGTTTCATAATCTGTTCCATTGAAAAACATAATTGTGTTTTATTGAGAATCAAATAAATGTCACCTACCAAGTTCTTTCCTTTTTGCAGATCTTCAATGATTTTCTCTCAGTTTTATGTAGTTTGAATTGGTATTTGAACTAATTAGACAAAAATGCTTTAAAAATGAAGAAAGAGAATACTTTCCACATGAACAATTTCTATGCTTTCTTTAGTCTTTTAATACAGAAAAACTGGACAATTCATATAAGACTCAGAAAGAATTGCGTATTAAAACTGCAATTTTACTTTTGAAAAAAAAGTTGTTTGACAATGGTTACACAGATTTCCCTTCCAAACCATTTAGTATAAAACATGTTCCATTACATCTACTATATTGCCCTGATTAAATAAAGTATGACTTTAATTTTAATATTCATCAAAATATAAAACTGATTGAAATATTGCAGAACTCCTTTAACCCCACTAAAGAAAAGCACTGGAGCAAACTTTTTGCCAGAAATACAGATACTCTCTAACAACATCTCTGAAACATTACTGGAAATTTTGTCATTAACCACCCTGAGTTATAATAAAGTGAGTCTGAATTCTGTCTGTTTTCATAATTGCACTGCCGAGGGTCTAAATATAGTGAGTTTTATAAGAAAAAGATTCTTTTTACTATCACTGAGTATTATATAGCTGGGGGATTGGTTTCCAAGAAAATGAATACTCTTTGACAGCTGTTATTATCTCCTCAGTCTTTTCAGGTGTTCTGTGACCTGATGCTTCCTTCTACATCATAAGTGACTTCATTTCCCAGTGCTGCAATAGACAGGGATAATGCTGGCCCTCTACACTCTGGATTTATCTCCCCAGTGTACTGCAGTGCTATGTAAAGTTTCCTGAGTAGCTCTGTAGACATCCCCTGTGTAAACATATTTGGCATCAGTAAAATAATTGAAAGGTTATAATAAATCTAACCTTATCTAATTCATTTGGGGGAAGTACATAAGATGATGTGTGTATTGCCAGGGATCACATAACGTTATTGCAACCAAATTCCCACACTTGTCTTTGTTGTGACTGTTTCTCTTTTGCGTTTCCCCCACAATAATCTGCATATCTTCACTCAGAGATTTGTGTATTACATAGATTAGCATCTTTCGGGGCAAGAATCTCTCAGGCATTTCAAGCAGCATGCACAGACATTTGAATGTGGGCCTGGATATATCTGTTTATGAATAAGAAGACTTGAAGTTCTTATGACAGTAATGTTTAAAGGACATAATATCTCAGCAGCGTCTCCTTTTCCAGACTTGGGTGAATCACAGTAGGATAGACAAGAATGATTTTCTCATGCTCTAGTTCTGATAAAAGTCATTACTACAGCAGGTTGGGTGAGTTTTCTCCTTTCTCAGGAGTAGGACTGTGCAAACACAAAGCAGATTTTTTTCCCCCAGAATCCCTTTTGCACAGCTCTCAGGGGCCAGTCCTACCAGGAGGGAGGCACCATCTGCTGATCGGCTCTGCAGTCCTTTCCTTGGAAAGGCTGGCAGATGTGTCATATTGGTGAAAAACAACAAAAAACAACCCCCCCCCCCCCCCGAAAAAAAACCCCACAAAAACAGCCACAAAACCCAAACAGACAGTTTTGAATTTGTTCCAAAGCCCATGTCCCTCCTAAATTTGCTGTGCCGCTTTGGGACAAAGTCACAAAATGTGCTTCATCTCTCTCACTGCCTGCTGAGGCAGACAGGGCTTTCTGAACCCCAGGTAACCAAAGGGACTCCATAGACACTGGAACAGCTACATGGGAGGTGAAATTCAGAGATGAGATGGGTTCACAAGGCACATATGCAACATCTCTGCTTTCTCACCGAGCAGACTACCTGCTGAGACTCCCTTTAGACTGAGTGGTCCCTGCCAGCCAGTAATGCTGGTGTTACTGATGGTGCAGGGTGCAAGGATCAGGCCCCTCGTGCCATTGGGTTGAGCTCACTCAAAGCAGAGAGTCACCTGGGCACAGTCTGATCCCCAGAGGGGGATTAGGACACATGTCTGCAGAAGAACCTGAGCTCCACCCATAAAACTGACACCTGAATCCTGTTTTTACCAACAAACACATAGCTTTAGAGAAAGGTGGGTGGAGAGGGCAAGAAAAGCATGTTCACAAAGTTGTGTAAGCTCATTCTGCGCACAGCTTGATAGTTGCAATATCAATTATGCTCTTCAGCTTCCAAGAAACAGCTGACCACAAGGATGAAACTCGCGTGGGAGGAAGAGGGAGCATGCTTGGCAGCCGGCCTCAGACGCAGGAATCGCTGCCACAGGAGGACAGGTTAGTAACAAACTGGCTTTATTTGGAGCAGAGTGTAAGATTCCCCAGCTTCAGCCTCAGTTCCTTCCATGACAATAACTCTCATAGGTGAGAAAGGAGGGCACAATGGTGACCAGCATTTATAAGGTGCTTGGTCACAGCGATGATGGGGATACAATTATTTTCTCCTATAGATCTAGGAGACTTGTAGTCGTGACTAACATTTTCCCTTGTATTAAGCTAATCTGGTTATGTAGTGCTAGATACCTGTAGTCTCAAAGGATTTTGTTCCCATGAGAGCTACAGTAACTCTGGGGAAAAGGAAGATCATTCCCCTTTTTTTTGGACATATTTTTGGATGACCAAGAAATAATAGTAATAGTTAATAAGTAAAGAATAGAAATAATTAACTCTGGGGAAAGGGAAGATAATTCCCCCTTTTTTGGCTGTATTTTAGGATGATCGAGAAATAATAGTAATAATTAATAATACTGTAGTGTTGTGGTTTCACAAAGAGGAAACATTAAATTTGGGGTACCTTGGAGAAAACATTATACTAAACAGAATTTCGTGTCTGTTTAAAAATGTTTATGAAAATTAAGACTGTTTTTTTTTTTCTTTGGGCCTTTACACACTGCTGATATAGAAAGAACAGTCATCAGTCATTTTTAGCTGCTGCTCTCATAAGTAGGAACCAATAAAACATTTTAGGTCGAACACATACATGTTATGTTTAGAACAACCACCCACTATGTACCATATGCTGTCACACTCATCACAGAATGAAAAAGACTGAGTTTCCCCACTTGTTTTTAAGACATTTCTCTTTAATACCTTCCTCGCTGTACTTAATTTAATTTAAAATTTACTAATGACAGGCGCTGTTTCTTTTCTAAAGTAGACTGAAATGCAGGTACTTGGTGTTTCCAGGTCCTGGTATCATAATGCTTCTAGTTTTATATTACCTATTTCATGAGGAAAGTTTACTGAAATGGACCAAGATCTACAACTAAATGGAAAGTCTAGTACAAGCTACCTCCATATAACACATGAATGAGCTAAGGAGTATCTTGAGTATTTAGGGTCCAATCCAGCAAAGCACTTTGCAAGTATGCAGAGAGTCTTGAAAAGAAAAAAAAGTTATCCAGTAAGGCTGCAAGTATTTTTCAGAACACTTTGGGATTTTGCAAGATTGGGCCAAAATGCTCAGGACTTTACAAAACTGATAGTTAAATACTATGAGAGTCTTTGTGTCATGGTCTCATCTACAGGTTATCTTGTAATAGCTAATACTTTCCATAAAGCTAGAGATCTAGGAAGGAGCAGCACATGGGCCATATCAGTCTGTGCATCGCTTCATGTCTGGAGGAGTAGTGGGGGATGAACTGCCCATAAATAATGCTGCCAAGGCTCCCCCTGGAGCAAGAAGACCTCTGGGTCTATCTAGCAGGGTTGTCCTACCAACATGGCACCCACAGGAGGGTTAATCCCTGGCTTAGGTGTGCTGCACAGGTGCAAGGGTAAACTAAAGTTAAAATTGACCCACAGTCCTGGCAAGCGTGGCAAGATGGGAGGCACATGGTGGAGAGGGCCAGGCCACACATGGCCCTGTGCTAACATCATCATCTGGAGCTTCATAAACATTCTTTCCCGAGTCTAAGAGGACAGTTGGCTATACACATTTTCAGTGACTCGCACTAATGTGGGGAATACTTTTGAGATAGGATGGACTTTTACCTCTCCAAGACACCTTCTGCATTTCTAACCTGCCTCTTTAAAACCGAATCGGTAAGTCTCAGGTACTCCCAGGCAATGGGAGCTCTGCTTGGTTACCAGGAGAATTTTCCCATTTTATTCTCTGCCACACTGTCTTTTTCTACCCATTTTATGCTCCTGCACTTTTTTCTTTGAATATTTTCAGATCCTGTGCGTATATATGAGCAGAACAATACAGATTTAGCCCGTGTCCTCAGAAAGTGGGTTAAACCATGGGGTAGCGTACGGCTGCTTGCTTTCTGCTGCTGCAGGAACGAAGCGGGGGAGACGATGGAGCGTATGGAGAAAGCAGTCATACCGTGCATATACAAGTGATTACTTTTTGAAACAGAACTAGCCTCATGGAAAATGCTATTTATTGCTAAGCTTCCATAAAGGTTACCATAATTATAGAACAATTAGGCAGCAGGATCTACTGGGCAGGGTCTTTATTGACCCTGAGAAGCACCTAACATGCTTCAAGATAATGTAAGCAATGAGCCCCAGACTCATTGGGACTGTCCAAGGAGTCTATGTCACTATCCCATGCTCATTGAATCAGCTAGATATATCAAGAGAATAATCTGAAGAGCAATAGCTGAGCAGTGAATAAGATGGCAGGGAAGAGAGCACATTCCCTAGTTGTAAAATGTGATTTTTCTGACACTGTGGTTTTGGGAGTGCCTTTTGATTGGGTGGTTGTGTTACTAGATCAGTTTAGCTCAAAGGAAGTTCATACTGAGGTAGTGCTTTCTTTCCAAGTGAGTAGATGGTGTGATGCTTGTGATTTGCCATTCTTCAGAGTCTGGAAATACAGTCCCTATTGTAGAGGCAGAGGACACCATTTACTCATACGGCGTAGTTACTCCACTGATGGTAGTACATCTGTAATCATGGAAGACCTTTCCAGCATCTATTCTCCACCTGTTCACCACCCTCTTCTTGCATAGATTCCTCCTAAAATGCCACCCTTCCACATTGCCTACCAGAAGGGAGTATATTTACCAAACAAACCACTTTGCTGTGAAGCCATCCCGCTGGTCACACACCTTAATTAACTGTGATCATGTTTGGTAATCTTTGGCTTTCTTTGCCTCATCAGCTGAATTGTTTATCAATGCCACCAATTGCCTCACGTGTAAAACCAAAGACTAAACTGAGACAAGGAGCAAATAATTTTGTGTTCTTTGGTAAAGTGTACTCCTGAGCTCACTTATTGCTCCCCATTCTTTTGCAGAGGAAGATTATTATAACTTTTAAAACAGTCGTAAGGGAGACAACAGAGGGATGAAATGAGTTCAGTGTCATCCAACATGCCACTGCTGGATCTATGAGTACATACAGCTCTCTCTCCTTAATTCAGAGCTGCTGGAACACATGGCTCCTTTACTGACAGCTGCTCGGAAACCAGCAGAGCCTCAGGATCCACTTTCTCAAAGTCACCTAATAATGTTTTTCCATCTTGCAATTTGCCCATTCACATTTAAAGAAGCCCCTAGCAACACATTTTGAAGAGCAGCTATGTCAAACTGTCGTGGTATCAATTCCTTTGCTGAATTTGCCAGATACTCAAGTGGAGCATGTATGTGTTGTA
>JAHREE010100788.1:0-12856 GCA_033628505.1 Tringa tobata | reverse complement strand
GCTGGCCCTTCCCCCACACTCCCCCAGCTCCACACATTCTCTGGCGCTTCTGTAATGCAATTAGAAGCGCTGGAGAGGACCTGGATGAGGCCCAGCTTTAAGATCATGACTTTGCAAAGATGGGATTGAAAAATGTTAGCAGGCAAACAGGGGGGAACGTTTGCAGCCTCCCAAAGTACCAGTGAGTTGTTGCTTCCAGCCAGCGGAGCTGTTGGGATGCTGCTCTGCCAGGCTGAGGCAGAACAAAAGGCCACAATGTGCTTAAAATGGGGGACCAGAGGCAGTGTCCCCCCCTCCCGGGGACTCTAACAGCCCTTCTTCATGAGCCAGAGCTGAGATCAGTATTATTTCACCCAGCCCATCCTGCCGCCATCCAAACACGCCGGGAAGGATATTTTGAGAAATTCTTTGGAAAGGTTATTGTGCCTATTTGTCAGATCCCTACACCCCTGCAGCCGGCCGTGGCATGTGCTCAGCTGCGCAGGAAGCAGATGGAGACAGAAAAATTAAACAAATACACGTAGCACCTGCTAAATTACCTAAAATAGCATTTCTATACATAACACTGTGATGATGACACTACGATATTCTGGGGGCTTTCCAGAATGAGAAGTGCATCCCATCGCTAGGATATTTCCATTTTTTCCATAAAAGACTCCCCAGCTTTTGTCCCACCTGGCAGGATCCCAGTGGCTGAGACTTCAAGGGCCATCACAAATGCAGATAAAGGGATCTTTGGCCCAGGATGGTCAATAAGGAAGGGAAATATTCAGCTGAAGAGGGCTATGTGATCTAGAAAGATGGCTGGCTGAATACAGAATCTGCTGAAATTTGGGCTGTTAATAGACAAAAGGGTGATCCCTACAAGCAAAAGTGCTCACAGGCATTGTGCACAGCACATAGGACCAGCTCTGTGCTCTCCTAGCTGTGGAGGTGGGGTGGGACCAGGACACATCACTACAAAACCTTCAGCTTCCAGTCCCAGGATCGGCCCAGCTCCCCAGGAAGTGGGGAAAGTGAGCAGTTACCCAGGGACAACTCCTGCTCCCAGCGTCAAAACAGCTCCTGCCCATCACAGTACCTCAAAACCACTCCAAAAATTGCACCATGGGGCTGCAGCCCCTGCTCAGAGCAAATCCAGGCTCTGAGCAGCCTCATAATGCATGAAAGCAGCATTTTCTCTGCAGTGTTTGATAGGAAACACCAATCATAGAATCATAGAATCACTTAGGTTGGAAAAGACCTTTAAGATCATCAAGTCCAACCGTAAACCTAACACTGCCAGGTCCACCACTAACCCATGTCCCTCAGCACTGCATCTGCACGTCTTTTAAATACCTCCAGAGATGGCGACTCCACCACTTCCTTGGACAGCCTCTTAAAATGGTTGATAACCCTTCCGGGGAAGAAATTGTTCTTAATATCCATCCTAAACCTCCCCTGGCACAACTTGAGGCCATTTCCTCTTGTTCTATCATCTGTTACTTGGGAGAAGAGACCGACCCCCCCTGGCTACACCCTCCTTTCAGGGAGTTGTAGAGAGCGAGAAGGTCTCCCCCAGCCTCCTTTTCTCCAGGTTGAATATCCATCCCCAGCTCCCTCAGCCCCTCCTTATAAGGCTTGTGCTCCAGACCCCTCACCAGCTTCATTGCCCTTCTTTGGACACACTCAAGCACCTCGAAGCCTCTGAATGGCCTTCAACCTTTTCTGTTTCAAGACCCACCAAGGCAACACCAAACTTGGCAGATGCAACCATCTGGCCCTTGCTGGGCTCCCATGGTTTCCTCCAAGGTGTTTTCTGAGCAAAAACCACACAAACAGGCTGGGGGCTGCTCTGGGCTGCATCATTGGGCATGAACAACCACCTCAAACACTCCCCAAAAGGGTGACTTCTCTCCAAGCTCCCCAGGACCTGGCAGAAGCTGGTGCTTTGAGCTCTACAGCCGCAGAGGCCTAGTTGGGGGTGGAAAACTCCCCCTTCGAGCAGGTCCCCTTTAACTTGCACAACTCCTCCTTCACACAGGGGTCCGCAGCCCACATCAAAGCACAGCAGCTCTCAACCTTAGCCGAGCACTGTGGCACTTAGATTATGACTGTTTCTGCAAAGCGATGACTCCAAAGGGATCTCCAGAGGGTTCTTTGATTTTTCAGGCTTCCAGGCTCTGCTCACACCTTCCCAAGGCCCCAGGGTGGCAGCTGAAAGCAGCCACACTCTGCATGCTGCAGGAACCCTGGAGGAATCACTCAATACTCAAGCATCTGCACATGCAGATGAATGCAAATCAGAAGAAGCCCAAAGACTGTTACCCTTCTTTTGATTCACCTGCAAAACATGTGGAACCTGACCTGGCAACGTAAATACCACTGTTGGCTTCAACCTTGGAGTGCATTTGGGTTGGAAACTTGAGGATTACAATTATTTCCTAAACTTCCCAAGGTGACAGTTATTTCTGCTGCTGCTTTTGCCCCTGACAATGAGAAGCTGAGGGTGGGAATCCTATGCAGCCCAGAAGGGCCAGTAGTTGCTCCCAGGGCTCCTGGCCTTCCTCTAGAACCATGGTGCCACCACCTGCGGTGCATGTCCACGAGCTGCATGTTCTCCAGGTGACACTGTCCTGAAAACTGTCTCCTTTTCTCTTTTTCAACCTGTTTCCACCCACACTGCACATCTGCTCATTCAATGACCCCCAGCTTCTGGAGCTGTTGAGTGGTTTCAAACAGATCTGGTGGCCAGGTGGAAGTTTCTGATATGCTACTCTTCTATTGCTTGCATGAAAATCAACAGAGAAAGACCCTCATGATGTCCCCTGCTAGGGAAAAGCTCGGTTGCCAGCCATCATTTGTCCACTAGTTTGTCTGTCACTGTCCATCATCACATGGGTGGCTGGAAATTGCAAAAGCTGTTTATCTGCTGCTGGTCCCACAGCCTGGGATGCCATGTGGGATGACAGTGGTGCTGGGGAGGGGCTCAGGAGAAAGCAGGAGGCTGGAGATACGGTGGGGAACAGAGAAAAGGAGCATAGGGAGCGTTTACCCAGACATCTCCACTGGTCCAGGGGTGTGTGTGCCTTATAGCACTTGATGTTGTATCCACTATAACCTTACACAAACTTGCAATGTAAATTCCTGAGGGGTTACAACAACCATAGACACCAGTGTCTGCTGGGTTAGGAAGTGATTTATTTTAGGAAGGACATGCTAAAGCCTGCATTTGTGGCCAGTTGTCTTTCTGCTGTGTGCCCACTCCCATGCTACGTAAACCCATGAGTGTCCTCTGCCTCTGTTCTCGGGCCCCCATTGTTGCATGCTCCAGAATGTCCCACCCAGGTACCTACATACAGGGTTCCCTTGGCAGGAGCTTGTCACAGAATGTGAGGGGTTGGAAGGGACCTCTGGAGATCATCCAGTCCAACCCCCAGCCACAGCACGGTCAACCAGAGCAGGTTGCACAGGATCGTGTCCAGGTTTTGAATGTCTCCAGAGAAGGAGACTTCACCACCTCTCTGGGCAGCCTGTTCCAGGGCTCTGCCTGCCTCACAGGAAAGAAGTTCCTCCTCATGTTTAGATGGAACTTCCTATGTTCGAGTTTGTGCCCACTACCTCTTGTCCTGTCACTGGGCACCACTGAAAAAAGACTGGCCCCATCCTCCTGACACCCACCCTTTATGTCCTGCTACGGTGGGGTGCTTCTGTCATGTGGGACCTCCTGACTACTCTAAACACACACCAGAAGTCCCCCAAGATGCAGCCACCCTTTGGCAGTACCTGGCAGTACCTGCATACTCTGAACACCAAGAACACTCCTGAGAACATTTAAGGATTATCCTCGGAACACCCTTTTTACCCCTCCTCATCCCCCACCACACACAGGCCAGCTGCCATTAGTCCTGCAAGCCCAAATCTTGGAGCTCTAGCGTGAAAACAAAACAAAGAATGAAAAAACCCTCCTTTCCTTCATGGCTCTTCTGTGGGCACCGCTGTCAGCCCCAGGTCCCTTCTGCTGCACTCTCCTTCCTCTCTCTGCACAGCCTGGGGGACGATGGCCAGGTTCAGGCAGGGCTGCTGTCATGCTGTTTAATGGGTGAGTGAAGCGAACATCACTATTGGCCGTGTTAAACCTCGGAGAGGGAGCCTGGCTTGCAACCAGTTGGAAACCAGTAACACAGGGAGACTAAGGCTTAGTGAAAATAAACTGGGGGGCGGGGTGTGAAATAGCACTCTATATCTTCTTTGCATGCTTTGGTCTTCCCTCCCCCAGAGTTACTAGTGATTCTCATGCTGCTCCCCACCTCCTTGTGAGTCCCCCGCCACAGTCCCTGGGGTGCCTCCTGACTGGGATTTCCTTCTAGCCCACCCACACAGCCTAAGAGTGTCCTCACTCCTCCCACAAGCTGCCCAGGACACATCAGCTCTTCCCATCCTTGGATGTCTCACCCTCCCATGTCCACCTCTGAGCAACGTAAGAACCCTCCCCACTCCTCCAGGAGGGAAATCCTGACTTGAGCCCGGTGTTTTCCTGAATTAACCACCACACAGAGATCAAAACAAAGAGCTGCCAGCCAGGCAAGTATCGTGAATGTGCAGGGCACAAGCCCGGTCTCTGTCCCTTTGGTGACTAGTGAAAAAGTAGCAAGAGGGGTCCCTGGTACTAGTCCCAGTCCCTGTGTTCTCCCCCCTTATTCCACCCACCCAGAGAAACCCCATGGTGACAATCCCACAGGGATCCTGCTGCCGGACTGTACATTGGCCAATTCATTGCTGTAATCTCCACTACAGCCACTGATCTGATTTGTCTAAGAATGGCATCTGCTGCTGGGTATCATTCTCTATTTAAATTTGCCCAGAGACAGCACGGGTGCTTTTCTCTTTTTTTTTGGTTGTTTGTGGTTTGGGTTTTTTTTTTCGTTTTTGAAAGCAAAATACAAACATCATTAAATGAATTAATCTATCCTCCTGTTTCTCCCAAATAAGATTAGCCGAGAATCGCTCTACTGAAGTCTGACTCCCTACCATATTTTTAAAGGATATTGTCTGAGCTCTTATTTCCTGAGCACGTGCACCAGAGCTCTCCTGTGCTTCAGAACAAAGAACAAATTGTCTTTGTTGTCCCGTGACAGCATTCTGAATGCAGCGATGTACAAGACCAAGATAAGGTCCCTCCCTTATTGAGCTTACCCTGAGTTTTTCCTGGTGCTCAGAGACATGGGATTTGTTTCAGTGGACAGGGCTACACTGAGAAAAGACAGGATTGTTCCCTTCTCCAACTGGATGAAGACAGCAAAGGGTTTAAGCCTGCTTTCTGGCCTTGGGTCCATTCCAGACTGCCTCCAGGAGCCATTCAAACCTAAGCTGCCTTGTCTTTATTGCTATTTAATTTGGGTCAGGCAAATGCAGTTAAGAGCACATCCCTTCTTTTTCTTTTCAGCTAAAAGGTGGCTTGTGCTCACCAAGCACCAAGCAGAGCCCTGCAGTTCAGAAAGGTCACGGTGCTGGAGAGGTTCTCCTGTCATCAGGAGACAGTGGTATGTGAGCAAACATTGGAAAGAGTAACCACGGGCAGAGCTCAAGCAACTGTCCTTGCACCCTCTTTAATACCTGTACTACCAATCAGCACCTGGGGAATTCACACACCGGACACCAAAAAGCTGGGGAGAGCACAATGGGGAGCATACTGCTCTCCAGGATTTGTCTGCTTAATCACCAGAGAGATGTCAGGGCTGGGCACTCAACATATGACAGCACTTTCTATTTCCATCCTTTACTATTGTAACACCAGTTTAGAATAATAACATCTCCCTTGATTTAACTCAAAGCAGAATTAAAAGAAAGAGAGGAAAAAAAAAATCAGCAAGAGTTGTTTCATTGCAAATGTGAAATCTGCACACAGGCAGGTGGGAAAAAACAACAGGAATTAAAATCCACTGAGTTATTGCAGCACCAGCCCGTGCTTGGGCAAAGACCCTCTCCAAACCCGCATCCATCCTGGACACCCCAGGCTATAGAAACCCCTGCCACAACAGGCACTAACATGAGCCACTGGTGGCTGTTTCTGGGACTACCATGGGAACCCATGTCCCACAGACCATCAGGAGTAGCGCCACAACTTGCGCACCAGAACCAGCATGTGGTGCTGCACCAGCTCCCCCCTGAATGAGTCTTAGGCTGCCTCTTCTCCCGCCCTCTCTCTTCCCACCCCATGTGCTGCTGCTCCAATTTATGGGAAGGGGATGGAGCTTATAAAGAGCTTCAGGCTGGGGACTGGGGTGAGGGTCACTGTCCCATGACCAAAGAAAAGGTTCCTGTCACTGAGTTAAGGAGGGCTGCAGTGCCTTCTTCAAGGCTCAGTGCCTTGAAGAGCTCCAGCGTGATGCTAGAAGAGGGAGCGATAGGAGCTTGCTCTGATGGGGCTCATTTACTCACTTCTTGTAGCTAAACGATTACAGCTGCTCTGGTGTGCTTATGCATTAACATGACTTTCCAGTTAATTGTCATTTGAACTAGAGCGTAAACAGTTAGAAAGATTTTTCTTGATTAAAATGTTGTTGGTGATGGGGAATTCAACAGAGCTCTGACAAAACTGTCCCAGCAATAGCCTTGTTGAAGTCCACGGCTGTTTTCTAGTGGGAATGCTTTATACATTTTACATCAAACTCTCATTCCGTTTTGCCTTTGTCAGCTAGAAGGGCCGAGTAACAAAGTTTAATTGCTACAACAAGTTAGCTATAGTAGTCTCTTAATTTTCTGTTAAGCTAAATTATGGAGCCAGGCCCAGGGAAAGACTCAGACACAGTCTGTGGATGTTTAATTGCAAACTCCAACACTGAAATCCAGGACCTGATGCTCCCTGTGGCACTGTTTAAACCTTCGTGGGAGCTGCCCAAGTGGCCACCAGGAACGACAAAGCACAAAGGTGTGAGCTCCTCTTTTTTCCACAAAGATATGGTGCCTGACCCAGCCAGCCAAGGAAGGGCATCATCCAAATTTTCTCCTGGTTGCTCCAAGGGTATAATCCATGGGCACGCCCCACAAGACATCTTTTCACATACAAATTATCCCAGAGCCATTTTCCTCATACACAATAAGCTCTGGTTGGGGTATTCACAGAGGAAGGTGGACTCCCAGTTTAAATCCTTTCTTACCCTGATGGTACTCAAGGAATTTTACCCTCTGGAGACAACCCCTGCCTGTGAACCAGGAAGATGGGAGAGGCACATGGCACCTGCTCAACATAATCTTGTTGACACTTTCTCACTGTGTGCCAACAAAAGCAAAGTTTGTTGGGTCAGAGGCAAGAGGGCACACGGTCAAAAGAGAGGCACCCACTTGGGAAGCAGGTCTCTGCTCTGCTGCCAGGGCTTCCTTTTCTTTTTGGTATCACAGGTCAATTGGCAAAAACTCAGCCATGGTTTTGAGAACAAGACCAGACCTTAGGAAAGACCTCCTTCCTGTGAGGCTCCCGACTAGGTTTAATTTCTTCTTCCTTAGCCTCCCTCTGTCCCATTGCTCAGCTCCAGCAGGAAGTGTGCAGAGGGTTCCTCACCTGGATGAACCACCCTGTGTTGGTGACGGCACTTCCCGCAGAATGCAAGAAAGGTTCCAAACTTCCCAACAAATAGAATTGAATCCGGGGCTCCCAACCCTGGTTCAGCCAAGCTAGCCCACAGAGGAAAGCACACACAGTGGCATTTCATGAGGTACCTGCTCCTTGCTGAGTTAGATGTGACTGGGACACATTTCTCTAGAGGGGCCTTTGGGGACCTGGGGCTTATCTACTCAACTTCTGTTTGCCATGGGGGCTCACACTAGGTGGTCAAGCCAGAGCACGCAACACAATTCAGCAGCACAGAGCTCAAGGTTCCATGGCCGGGAAAGGGGCTCACACAGTAGCTTCCAGTGGCCTCCATGCAGGGGAAAGAATCAAGATTTGGGACTCAGAAACTAGTCTAAATGCTCAAAATCTGCTTGAGAGAAAAAGCCTTTCTCTGTGAAGCATGTTTTCCAGTCCTTTAACTATCTCACAACTTCACCTGGAGCTCCCCCACCGTTCTTGACTGTCCTCCTTGAGCTGCAGACACCAAAAACAGGCACACCATTGGAAATAACAACTGTCACATCACCATCAAGCAGAGCTGACACAGAAACAGCCCCATTTCTGACTCTTTGGCTGGACAATTCTACCAATGACAGGGAACACCCATCCTCAGAGCTTCCAATTACGGACTTTACAGCACTGAAATTGGCACACAAAGGAAAGAAACCTTCACTGGACACATAAATAGAGAAAGATGCACTTACCCACTCGTTCCAGGTCTCTGGGTCTGAGAGAAGCGCCAGTCTGTGTTAGGCTGAGCTTGCTGCAGAGAAAACAGAAGAGTTTTAATACCTCCATTCTTGCCTTTGAAAATGAAAGCGAACTGATCCTGGATTATTTCAGTCTGGAATATCAGCGTGTTCTTTCCAAGTAAAGAAAATCAATTAGAACAAAAAGAAAGATTCCCCCCTCTTTCCTGAGTATTTCTGAACCAGCATGAATACTGAAATGCATGACAAAAACTATTCAGCGAATAATCTTCCAAAGCAGCTCAGGAAACCAGGCTGTGAAAGAAATGAAGCATGAAATAAACTGATAAGGGCATCAATTCAGCAGAAGCAATGGTACCAAAGTAATGAGCTTGGAGGAGAGAGGGGGTGGGGGTGGCAGAGTTAATTGATACTGAGAAAGATGCTTTTAATGCCAGAAGGTAAAATGATAACAAACCTTCCTAATCTGTCCTCCTTCTGTCCTGAAAAAGGCCTGCCCTGAGATCTTGATTTCACACACTGTATTTGAATGACTTTTCCTAGATGCTGTGGTCCCGGACCACTACAATATTTTTCTGTCCACAGAGAAAAGAATAAACTTCCGACAGCGAAAGAAAAAAAAAGCATTATTTGTTTAGGAGACACAATAAACTTCAGACACAACAGCACACTTTGTAACTTCATTAGCAAGCCCCCGTATCGCTTTCTGCCCGTGTTATTTTACCCTCAGACAATGGACAGTCTGTAAATGAGGAAGGACATGAAGCAGGCTTGTATATTCCTGTTTGAATCACGCCTTTGTGAAAGGCACTAAATAGCAGAACTGTTTTCTTTCTGGAAGACACATACTTCCGAAAATCATAATCTTCTTAATTAAGTCCAGAGTGATAACATGCTACCTGGAAAGGACAACATTTCTCTTAGTTACCTTAGGAATCAGTAGTTCACAGTCCGTACAGCGGAACATCAATTTTATAGGATTATTCTGCTTGTACATGCAATTACTAAGGAAAAGTGAAGACGGATACAGCTGACCTAGATTTTTATTTAGTAGATGTGATTTCACTAATTTCTCCACAGCTTTGATGATTCTCATGAAAGAATATATTAGAATAAATTACTCCCCTAAAATAGAGTACCCACTGCTACCCATGCTGAATGCAAATTAAGCTGTTTAAACACTTGCCCTCCAGATTTCAGATACACATTTTTGCACACGCTGACACACAATCCTGCACCAGATAAGCCCTTCCCAATCTATATTTTGAATTCCTGTTGTAATTACCACTTTCAAATTTAGGGCAGGCATTTATGGACAAAATTACTTTTCTTTTTATATCCTGAAGTTATAAAAGCTACAGCTAAATGCAGTCACCTATATCCATATTTAGGCATCTGAATACAAGTGGCTAAAGTTTTCAAAGCACGCCGCTGCCTAGGTCTCTGCAAGCCCAAGGGCACATAAGGTCACAAGGATCTTTGTGAAAAATGTCACTACGCTCAGCGCTGAACACTGAATTCAGCCCCTCACTGGAAACAACCACACTGGAAAACGATCCTTGCCAGGACACAATCAGTAATTAATAACACTGGGGGAGCCAAGAAATCAGAAATTTCTACAATGCACCTCTAAACCAAAAGAAACACCGACAAACTTTGCTTTCAGATAACCTCCTCCCGCATCGTGGTTCACATGCTACGCAGAATAAAGGAGTTAAACAGAATGCAGAAAGTTAAGCACCACAAAACATATTCCTGACCATGGTAAGAATCGTTTTAAAAAGAAAAGAATACGAACGGGGCCAAAGAAAAACTCTCCACTTCTACAAACACATCGTCTTTGATTTTACAGTGATGTCCAGCCCCTTCCCCCATCTACATCAAGCCAAGCCAAAGCTTTCACCTGCTGCCTCCCAGGAGGTGACAGTGACACACATTCCCTCAAGCCACCTTCTTAAGCGGAAGGACAGCCAGAGAACAGCCAGCTAGCCTGGATATTATGGGCCACTGCGCTCAGTAGACAGGACAGTAAGAAAGACCCATCTCTTACCCCATCGCAGGGACTCGCTAAGGTGCTGGTCACCTGCTCATAGGCAGCCACGGTCTCCGCAGTGCTAGAATGGCTGAAAGGTTTTACAAAGAGGAAATCGCTCTGGTCAGACATGGGTGAGAAACAAGAGGTGTAATTCTGTGCCTGGGAGGTCAAGCCCGCTCCTCCCACATCCAGGTACTTGATGAAGCCATCTGGCTTCATCTGCCCGCGGAAATGGGAGGCAGGCTTGCGGCCAGTCCCTCGGCAGCAACCCATGAAGGTCCAGCTGGCAGTGCCAGCTTTGAGACACCGGGCAGCCACCACAGCAAACATCACGCAGGACACAAGGGAAATGGACACCAGGGAGATGATAAGGTAAAGCGTTAAGTTGGTGTCTGTGGGAGAAGATTTGGGGAGGTCCAAGGACTTGGAGAAGTCCTGCATGCTGTTTTCCTCTGGAGAAATAACCAATACCACTGAGGCCGAGAGGGATGGTGTCCCATTGTCCCTCACTTCGACCACCAGCCTGTGGGGATCTTCTGACTCCCTGAGAGCCTGTGCAACCCTTATCTCTCCAGAGCGGCGTTCCACTTGGAAGGGCAAAGCCTCAGCAGCCTCCTGCAGCTGGTAGGAAAGCCAGGCATTATGGCCACTATCAGCATCAACGGCTACAATTTTGGTGACCAGATAGCCGGGTTCTGCCAAGGCAGGGACGGTTTGGTGGAAGGCAGAGCCCTTGGGGACAGACGGATAGACAATGGTGGGAGCATTGTCATTCTCATCCAAGACGAACACATGGACCACAGCAGTACTACTCAGTGCAGGAGACCCAGCATCCTTCACCTCTACAGGCACCTGGAACACCTTGTCCTGCTCATAGTCCAGAGCTCTCACAGTGTAGATGGTTCCATTGTCCTGGTCTATGCGGAAGTAGGTTGAGATAGGTACATCCTGCATCTCATTGTGCAGGATGGAGTAAGAGAGCTTGGCATTGCTACCCTCATCAGGATCAGATGCTGACACTGAAAAAACAGAAGTTCCAGGAAGGGCATTTTCCTGAACATGAGCTGTATCAAAAGGGCTGGAGAAATTCGGTGCATTATCATTCACATCAGCAATTCGGAGGTAAAATGTTTTTTGTGTGGCCCTCTGTGGGGACCCCGAATCCACAGCCCTCACCGTGATGTTGTATCCACTGGCCTTCTCCCGATCAAGGGGACCATTTGTGACCAGTGAGAAATGCTCTTTAAAAGATGACACCAGTTTAAATGGGAGCTCTTTCGCTATCTGCAGACGGACCTGCCCATTGTCACCAGAATCGCTGTCCTTCACACCAATGAGGGCAATCACAGTGCCCGGGGTCGCGTCCTCCAGCACTGGGCTGGAGAGAGAGGTCAGCACGATCTCTGGACTGTTATCGTTGATATCGATTAATTCCACTCGCAGGTGACAGTGTCCTTCCATGGCTGGGGATCCCTTGTCCCTGGCTCGAATCGCAATCTCGTAAGCACTGGATTCCTCATAATCCAGGGGGCCTTTAGTTCTGATCTCCCCTGTCCGGGGATCTAAGGAGAACAGCTTAGTGAATTTACCAGGTGAGTTATTGCTAATTTTGAAAGAATATTCCACGTCCCCGTTGGGACCTTCATCCAGGTCGGTGACATTCAGCTTGGTAACCAGCGTGCCCACTGGCACGTTCTCCTCCAGATATACCTTGGACACGGGTGGGTCGCAGACAGGAGGGTTGTCATTGGCATCCAGGACATGGATGGTAACCTTGGCAGTGCCAGATTTCACCGGATTCCCTCCATCCAGGGCTGTCAGTGTCAGGTGATGAACAGCCACTTTCTCTCTATCCAATGCTTTTTCAAGTACGATCTCGGGCATTTTAACCCCATCTCCTCTCACATTTATACTCAGGGCAAAATGCTGACTGGGGCTGAGCTCGTAGGTGGAGATGGAGTTGGAGCCCATATCCGGGTCTTCTGCTACCTCCAAGGGTAGCCGAGTCCCAGGGTTGGCTACCTCAGTGATCTCCAAGACCACCTCTGGCTTGGGGAACTGGGGCGCGTTGTCGTTCACGTCGAGGATGTCCACCTCAACACGGTGGAGCTGGAGGGGATTCTCCATGACGAGTTGAAGGTGCAGGGAGCACGTGGGGCTCTGCCCGCACAGTGCCTCCCGGTCCAGCCTGCTATCGAGGAGCAGCACGCCGGCCGCCAGGTCCACCTGGAAGTGCCGCTGCCCGCCCTCGCTCACCAGGCGCAGGTTGCGGGCAGCCAGGCTCCGCACCTCCACCCCCAGGTCCTTGGCCAGGTCGCCCACCGAGGAGCCCGGCTCTCGGTCCTCGGGCACGGAGTAACGGAGCTGGGCGCCGCTGGGAGCCGGCAGGCAGGAGAAGGCTGCGAGCAGCAGCGGGAGCTGCCATGGCAAACTCCGTCCCCCGAGCATCCCGTGCCGCGTGTGCGAGCGGAGCAGCGCGGAGCGGCGCGGAGGAGCGGCGGCGGCGGCGGCGGCTCCGCG
>JAHREE010100761.1:0-11026 GCA_033628505.1 Tringa tobata | reverse complement strand
AGATTCTTCCCTGACAGCAGAGGTTTTACTTTCCATGTCCTGTTGGGTTTTTCACTTTTTGGGCACCATTGTTTTATGAGGCCAACATAACGTACAGATTTTTCCTGCTCGCTGCCTTGAGAGATTAATTTTCCTCCCATTCTCAGCATCCTCTTAAAGCCTTCCAGTGTCACACCTGCATGTGATTCTCTCTTGCAGCTCTCTTCCATGTTACCTTACCTTAGGAAGTGTCCAAGAGAGCACAGCCCTTGGAGCTTGTTCGAGGCAGGTTTGCAAAGTAGCTCAGGCTTTTTAGGCGTCAACCTGCTTTTCATCATGCACTGCCTGGCAGTTATCACCGCGGTAACTCAAGGCTTCTTCAGCAGGCAGTGGGGTAACCTGGCAGATTAAGGAGCACTCATGGTCCTTTCTTCCAGCAGAGCTGTGAGTTGGTAACGTTCAGCCAAGAGATGGCAATATCTCAATTCAACAATTTGGAAAGTAAGTAGCTGTCGCCGGTCTTAGGAATAGATTAAAAACCAATAGAGAGACAAGGTCGTTGTCCTGATTTGTTGTGGTCGGGGCAGAATGAAATAAGGCAGGAGGCTTTAAATCCCAGCTGGCTGCCTGCTCTGGCTCTCCTGAGGCTGAGCGTGCTGGGAGGGCAGCCAAAAGGAAGCTCAGAGAAAAGCTTTTAACAAGCCCACGAGCTGGGGGCAACAGTTCCGAAAGCCTCCAAGTTCCATTTTAGAAGGGATGAAGATGTCACTATTGACTCTAACTGTGACTTGGTTACTGGGGAGACGTTGACCTCAGAGACAGCACAAGTGCCTTCAGCTGCTGGGAGCTGCAGGTGACCCCTGCCCACCTGTGCGACACAGCTTGGTGAGTTGCAGTCAAAAATTATGCCGGTCTCACTGCTTTGAGCTAAAAGGGTGAGGAATGGAGAGACCAAATCATGCCCTTTTCCCGGACTGGGTGACTGGAGAGGGAGATGAACAGACATCCTTAGGAAGCAAGTGGTGGAATAGGAAATGGAGCCCAGACTTCCTGCATCCCTGAGCAGCCCGTCTGTTCATCCCACCCACGCACGTAGCCCTTAGAGAGGGGCAGCTGAGAGGTACTGCCCTCCTCCCATCCCTGCGAGGCAGGGTATGTGCCGTACCCTCATTAGGAAGGTGAGGCAAAGAGGGGTTAAGTGGCTGGCCCGAGGCCACCCATGAAGCGTGTGGCAGCATTTTCTATTCTTTTCTTTGGCTTCCAAAGCAGTCTTGCAATTTATCTGATAAAAGTATGCAGCCTGAAAAAATACTACTCTCATATTCTGTCATTGTCTTCCTCAAAACCCATTTCCCATTTTATACGGATTAAACAGGAAGAGGATTTCAATATGACCCTACCTGAGGCAGGAGGTGACGTACAAGCTCTCTAATTTAGTCATTTGGGAGGAAACAGCTGGACCTTCTAATGTGAGATGGTTTTCTTTTTTTTTTGATCTTCCTTTTGCATGCCATATCCTCTTAATCTGTGCCGACTCACGCAAAGGGAATTGGTCCCCAGTAACTGTGGAGAAGAGCAGAATCATTAGAGAGGGCTGACAGCAGCGTACGTGGCTTGGCATTGTGAAGCCAAATGCTTTCTTGCAGCTAGAGCTGACACCTTCTCGCCTGGAGCGTGCTGTGTAAATATTACATGAAGAAGGCAGAGAGCTGCACAGTAGCATACTGTTGAAATTGGTGGTGTCTGCTGCTTAATCAGGTAGTGTCAAAACCAAATACTGTCAAGTCAATGGAAAAAAAAAACCCTCCCCGTAGCTTCCCTGGGCTTTGGCTCACACCTTCAGAGAGAGGCTCTATTGAAAGTTTTACTGAGAAGTTTGTAATTACTATATTTTTTAATATAGCGCATCTCCCTTTGTCTTTGATATAAAAGCAAAAATATATTCCACAGGATCTCTTTGTAATCCTCTTCTAGGCAGGGATATCATCACATTTGGGACAGTGGGGGAAAGCAAAAGGAAACCAGGTGGATTTCTTCACCGGAAAAGATTTTAAAGTGGAAAATCTTTCAACCTAGTTAGAATTTTCCCACTTTAGCCTGTTCACTTATTCTTGGCACCACCTTCTAAGTGAATATATAATAATAATCTTGTCAGTCCTTCAGAGTCGCACTCACTAAATGTCAATAATATGGTGTAGTCATAAGAGCCTTTATTACAAAGCAAGGATGCTTTTGCACTAAAACGTGTGCAGACAGACCTGAAAGGTAGTCTCTGCACTGGGCTGTTAAGACAAGTGATGACACACAGATACAGGCAGGTGGGGACAGTGAGACAACGTCAACTAGCTGAGCAGGTGATGGTCTCAACGTGATGGTAACCCAAACTGCTGTGGTTGGTCATTTAGCCAAAGAGCGGGCGTGAAGGAGGATAATGTAGGAACACTTTAAGTTGCCCTGGGGTGAAGGTAAACCAGAGAGATACTCTATTTGTTGTAGTACCTGCAAGTGCTTGAACGTGGTGGTGTTAGCTGGTGCTCTTGTGCTTAGGGTGACCTTTGTGACAGTCCTAAAGATTCTCCTCTTGATTTTATTGAGCTATTGATTTTGACAAAGCTACTCCTCATTCCAGTTTCTGGAAGAAAAGCTCAATGCGTGAGTAACTAAACAATTCCTTAGACTGGGGATGTTCTACTTCTGTGGGCAGAATACACATCCCCAAATCTGTGTCTTCATCACAATTTCTCATGTTGCATTAGTATAATGCAGCGTGTTCTTAACTGGTCTTAATAGTCACTGACTACTCTAGCGTGGGACCTGGGTGTACTGTGGCTTCACAACACAACTTCTTTAGCTTGTGATGGTTGACTCGTTAGACGGAATAAAATATTCATAGACTTTAAGCGTCCATAAATGCGTGTGTGGTCCCACACATAGTGTGTTTGAAACCTCGCTAGCAATAATTATGTTTTGATACGTTGCTGGCACTGTTTTTCTGACCGATGGGGTGTGTGTTATTTTCCCTGTAAACCACGCTAGCCAAACACGGTGATGCACTAGGCTCCTGCGCTCTCAGCAGTCAGCAGTGTGATTTTATAGGCTTGATGCAAACTTGTTTGCAAGGAAAACACCCCTATCTATATTCACAGGGAGAAACGTGCCAAACCTCTACTAACCATAGCTGTGCTTAAACAGGAGCTCCACACTGCCGTTCTGTCTCCCTTACAGAAGTCTTCCATAGCTGCCCCTGAAATACTGGAAACGTGGTTCTGCACTGTCCAGAACAGGCCTATAAACGCAATCTTTAATGGAGAAAGTTCATAAATCATCCAGAAAGGTTTGAACTGATGTCTGGTATGATACACACAAGACATTGTGCAATGTTGTGGAAGAGCTCACATGTCCTCTTTACTGATGGTGTGGCCTTGGGTTGTGTGTTTAACCTCCCTGGACCTCAGTGTGCTCTGCTGCAGAGCCAACAGGATTTGCTCGCCTTTTATAAAGTGTAAAGATGTGTGTGTTACCCAAGGGCTGACTGCTAGCGTGGGCTTTGAAACCCCTGAGTTTGAGTTGTATTCCTCTACCAGCAGGTCCACCCCGGGAGCGGTGGCTGCAGAATGGCATGGTGACGTTGTGCTTCCCTAATAGCATTCAGCAGAGGTGGTAATGAATGGGATGATATAAAAGCTACGTTCCCCTCTGAGGAAATGTACATTTAGGATGCCAGCCGTGCTTGCTGGCTGCAAGCCTGTTCCACTAGGCCATTCCTTCCTGTCTTGGAGTCATGGGATCTGTGGAAGTATTTGAGGTGAAGCATGGAGTATGGTCTATATGGTAGCGTAGCCATAGGCTACTAGCTGTTGCTGTCTGATCTCTCTCTGCTGTCTCTGTATTCCCTGTCAGGAAAGGAGAGGTGAAATCTTCTTGCCAGGCATTCTTGCACCCTCGGGGCTTTGATGCAACAGAGAGCATCTGAATTGCCATTTTCCTAGCTTTGTGGAGATGAGATTTCTAATTGCTCCCTCAGCATGCCTGGAGATTTTCCTGCTCCGGCTCAGAATGTTCTGTTATTATTTATAAATTAACCCACGCATGTATTTTTTTGTGGCTAGAAGGTTATTCCTGATTTTTCTCCTCTCCAGCAGGTGCAAGCCGACAGTAGACCCCTGTGACCCCAAGCAAAATACTCTGAAAATCAGTTTTAAATGTTTTTCCATTCTCCTGCCCTGTGAGCGCTTTGCTGCACTGTCTCTGAGCTCAGCATGTTTCCATTGCCTGAAAATTTGGCAATCTCTGACACCTGCCTCATCTCAAGTAGCTTGATCTGAGGGACGTTATTCATGGGACAGATCCTACAAGAGGCAGCTGAGCTCCCGGTCTTCAGCAGAAGCAGGGCAGCTGGCACAGCCCCTGCTGGTGTGTAAGTGGGAGGTTTGCAGTTTCCCAGGGCTGTCACTCCAGCAACTTTCACCGGCATTAAAATCACTTAGAATTTAAAAACAAACAAACAAGGATATGTGAAGTATTTTCCTGGAAGAAAGCCACCGGGAGCGGATTAAGTGCATCTCCCTCCTCCCATCTCCCAAACATGTCACAGGAAGAAAGACTGGAGTTCAGCATTTTCCTAAGTGGGATTAAAACAGGCTCTGGAGCTGGCTTCTGGGACAGGACAGAGGAAAGCCAGGAGTAGGAGGGAAGCACTATGAGTGTGTTTTATATATCAGGTGAAACTGTCAGAATCCCTGAACCAGCATTGGTGGTAATATCTTTTTTTTATTAACAAAAGGGCTGCTTATTTTCTATTAGTAACAAGAGATAAGGGCTGTTGGCTGAAGCAGAGAAGAATAAGTTCCTCCTTCCTAGAGGAACATCTATGCTGGTTTTCCCGCACACCAAGGGGTAGCTATCCTGTATCTTCTGCATTTTACAAGCATGGGGCTTCCTTAACAAGTTCTTTCCTTTCCCTTAATCCAGATAAGTTTTCCTCTAATGCTTCAGGAGAAGGTGTTTTATAAAGACAACACAGGATGTTTTACTCAAAGGGAATCCAGCACAGTAGCCAGCCTCCGAAATACTCTCACTTGAGGCATATGGAAGAGTCTTCTGGCTGTTATTGCTCAAGAAGAGATTTTCTGTTTAGTCTTTTGCTGCTGTCTTTGTGATTGTAACAGTCTGTGTCAAAACTCTGGACTGTTTTGGAGAAGCAGCTTTCCACCTGTTTCTGAGCTGGGCAGCTGTAGCTTGCATTTCATCCTTTCATACAGACATCCCTGATTTGTAAAGATAAATATAAATAGTATGGTTTAAACTAAAAATACTTTAAGTGAATTTATCATGGGTAGGAACCCTTGGAGATTGCCATAGTCATGATCTGGACAGGAGTGTCCATCAGTCTGTCTTTACACTTCCCTCTGTCCTCTTGGCATAAGGACCCATGGCTTTTTGTATAGCAATGGCAATTTGCTGGTGGCTCTGGAGAGTGACAGCGTGCACCGGTGTGTGAGAGGCACCTCCATCTGGGAGGGAGTCTCCTTTTTTTGAAAGAACTGAGGCTCTGGCCCAAGCGAGCAGGATCTGAGGACCTACAGCCTGGGGATGGGATCAAGGCATTGCTGCTCAAACCCTTGGCCTCACCGCTGAAGGCGTTGGCCCATTTACTTGGCTGTGGCAGTGTTGGGTTTTCTACTAGTCCTTTCAGCTATGAGTAATGCTGTGTGTCTCTGTGCCCTGCTGCTGGCCAGGATGGACACTGGGATTAGTGTTTTACATAATTCTTCTCTTCTTGTGTTGGGGGAATGTGCAGGTGTTTGATAGGAACTGGGGTTTTGATGTGAGGCTTTGTCTATGTGTGCAGGCATGTGTTTTGCTTCTAACTTCTGTGTTGCTCTGCATTTGAGCAAGAAGAGGGCACGGGGTGTGAAAGAGGGCATGGGGTGGAAAGCAGAGGTTTGCAAAGTATCTGTACGTCCCATTGGAGCTGAGGCCAGACCTTAAGAGTAGTCTTTTACTCTTTCAGTTTGTTCCTGTTCTTCTGAAAAGCTCTAATCTTGCCCACAGCATGGGGTTATTTCCCATTGTCTTAATTGTGGAGTTCTGGGTGACCTTCCAAATATAGTAGGGCTGGACTGAAAAGTGTCTTGTGGACAAGCACCAGGGCCTTCCACTAGGTTTTGAGGGTCTGTAGAAGGACTGAACATGCATACTGCAGTCTGTGCTCCTGAGGAGAGGTGACACAAAGCTTTCCCTGTGTCTGAGGGTTTCGTGGGGCTCTGCCCACCACATTATCACATAGTGAAGCGAAGCCATTAGGGCTCTAACTTGTCTGGGGAGTAGAGTGAGATTGTTCTCTACCAGGCACTGGCACTGACGGGAGTCCAGGTGTCCTTGTGTTGGGATCTTGTTGGTGAGGACCTGAAACCTATTGGCCGTTCTCTTGCTGGGTGAGAGAAGTGTTGGCTGGGTTTTGATAAAGACCTTGACTTGGACCAAGTCAGGGATGCAACTGGCCACATGAGTTGCATCACAGGGTGCTTGAAAACATCCCAAGGAGGCAAATGAGGAAATGATGCCCTCTGTTTCCCTTTGTAGAAAGGTAGAGTCTGTAGTTAGCACTAATACAGGACCGACAGTCCAAACCTGATTGAATATGTGTTTTATCTGCCAGCACCCTGTCCTGCCTGGTCCTTCATCTATCTTCTACATCTGGTTAATGTGAGCTGTAGCAGATCTGAGTCAAACCCCTATTGCCAAAAGAACCAACATGTTGTCTTTGCTGCATGTTGTGACAGAAAGAGTTAAACAGAAGATGGTGGTGGCTAATAGCTGGTTTCAGGCAGTAATGCAGCAGTGACTGCTGAAATGACATGGGAACGCTCTTTAGCTGACGTCCTTGCGAGCCTCTCAGTGACATCAAACTCCTGGACCTCTTCCAGCCGAGTTTGGCCTTGCCCCAGTGACAATAGATGTTAATCTGTTGGCTTGTCAAAAAACCGTGTTAGTGGTTTTTTTACAGCCCCATTTCCAACCCTCAGATTTCCCTGCTAGTAAACACAGCATTATGTCATTGTTTTACCAGGAGCCAGGCACCAAAGCCAACTTTACAGCGCTGTCGTCAGCGAACGTCCATTCACTTTGGGGCTTTATCTGAGTTCCCAGGCTCTTTCTTCCCACCGTTGCCTGTGTTCTGGTCTCTGTGTCCATCAAAAGCCCACGGATGCTTTATGGGAAACGTCTATAGGGTCTAGCAATTGCGGCTAACGCTTTCCAACCTATTTGTCTTGGATGAGGCTCCTGTACCTGTTTAGCAAAGATGCCTTGGTTTGTAAAGCTTCATCTTCTGGTGACTTCAGCCAAGGCAAACACTTGGATTCATGAGTTCCCACGTGCAAAACGAGGTGAAGGGATTTGCAGCCCAGCCTTGCTCCAAATTGATAAAATAATAGCCAAGTCATAGCCAGGGGCAATACCCTGCCCATGCTGGCTCCCGTTTGTTTCAAAACACGATAGCTGAGTTCCTATTAAAAAGACTGGTTGTCAAATTGCTAACATTATAAATTAACTTTGTTTAGCTTTCAGAAACAACACTCGCTACACATGAAATAGTCATTTATAACATTCTTGTAACTGTTGTTCCTTGTTGTGCTTCTGGACTAGTTTCCAGCTGTCTCTGCAAGGGATATGAAACTAACAATTTCTAAAGTTACCTTCAGTGGTTGGGAGCAAATCTGCTTGAAACAACCAAGTCTCCCATCCTTAGCTCTGGTCGTTCTTTCTGGGACTGGTAACAGTCCAATCCTTCTCATACCAAGACCTGCCTGAAGTGATATCCCAAATCAGCTAAAGTGGTCTAGAAGCAGAGGAAAGAGGAGAGAGAGATGCTTGTTTGAATGCAGATCCTGAACTCTTCCGACACAGGCACGGATAAATGAGGGAGAGGAGCAGGTTCAGCCTCTTGGCAATGGTGCAGGAATTATGACATTCTTGGGTACAAGATGGAATAAAATTAAATGTTTTTTAATTAAACTATGCAATACCTTGCAGGAAGGTGGTATGAAAGGTGAAAGTATAAATGGATCAAAAAAATAAATTGACAAATTTCTGGGGGCAAGGCTGACCACTGTTAAACAGTTAAGATCTGTGATTGGGTCAGAAAGTCTGTAATCTACCGATTGCTAAAGACTAAGCATGCTGTGTTCTCTCTGTTGATATTTAAGCAGTTACCATCTAGCTTAATTAAAAACAGGGTACTAGCTTAGATAAAACTTCCCTTTGGCCCAGCCTGGCTCTTCTGATGCTTTCCTGGATGCCACCTTACTGTGTGGCACCAGCTCAGGCTTCTGAGGCTTGCTGCGTATTGCTAATATTATGAGAGTTGTTGAGTCTTGACCAGGTGAAATTAGGAAGAACAGTGAGGAAGCGGGCCTCCCATCATCACTTCCAGCTCCCTCTTCTGCTCCATATGCTTTTTTTTGGATCCCATCACGTGTTTATGGGCTAGTGTCAAACATCTGGGCCCTGGCAGATCACTTTCTGCTTCCCAGGCTTGGGTCAAGTGGCAATTTATTTTTGTAGAGGTGTTGTGTCTGGTATTACTATTAATAAATATTCACACTTTGAACTTATCTAATGCCTTTCATCCAAGGATCCCCCAACACTCTGTGTCATCACCTCCTTGCAAGGTAGGCAGATCAGACAAGGAAAGCTGTGTGTGTCCAGCAATATATTTCCTGGCAGAAGTGCTTTCTCAGAGCCCTGACAAGACTAGTGGGTAATTTGGACAGATGGAAGAAGTTTTCTTTTATGGCTGAAAGTATTGTGTATGGGTCATGGGATTGCAGAACATAGACCTTGGAGAGAGACCTAGGTCATTAATGCTGTGCAAGCATGTTGCTTTCCCACATATGAACCTTCAAGGTGGTTGGGTTGGATTGATTGGAAGCCTCAGACTTCTTCTGATACTTAATAATTTCCAGTGTAGGCATTTTTATTCTCAGCCACCCCATTTGTTTTCATGCCAGTATTGTCCTTTTGCATAAACAGGGTCTCATCATCCTCAGTTTGGTTTGACCTCCTGTCCCACTTCTCTCCAGGATTTTGTAGAAAGTGATTGTGTCTCTTCTCCACCTTCATTCTGCTGAGCTGCTCTCGCCTCCTCCTGTAGAAAAGGCTACCCTTGAAGGTGTGTAGCAAACAGGTTTCCCTGCCCCACACTTCTCACAGTCTCTGCAGACCGAATACAAGTGAACTGTTTGGCCCAGGCAGTGACAACCATTCAGTCTGGGCAACTTCAAGCGTGTAGTGGGTGGGCTTGCACTGCCAAGAGCAGCCTTGCCCATGTTGGCAGGGACCAGATGCAGTCACTTGGGAGTAAGGTTGGCCTCAGTGGGGTGATTTGCCAGCTGTAGTCAGGTGCAGTTCAGAGTAGGTGGGTTCCTGGGTCTGTCCTGTGCGCTGTATCAACGTGGAGGAAGATGCTTGTCGGAGAGCAGCTTGTGGTTCTTTCACAGTTTAATTTTCTTCCCTTCAGGGAGTTTCGGAGCTGGTCCCAGAGCCTTGCAAGTGACACTCCATTTGCAAAAGCAGAAAAGAGAAAATGTGGCTGATTATGTTGGCTTTAATGAGGGTAATCTTAAGCAGATGGTGCCTGTTTAATATTCTGAAAGCACAGATAAAGTAGTTTTCAGCAGGTCTTGGGAACGGAGCGGGAGAGATGCAGAGCATCGTTTTAGTGGGCAGCAACTCTCCTGATGAGCTGCTTGGCAGGGTTGGTAGAGTGCTTGGGTGAAGTCTTCTTGTTTGGGCAACCTCTGCTCCTGGGAGGAACACTCAGAGAGCACATCCCCACTTGGGTGAGAGGAGAGGTGGCCTGCTGTTCTGTCTGAGCTTCAACAGCAGTAAATAATTCCAGATTGACGTTGTAGAAGCGTGCTGGTGTTCGCGAAGGGAGGACAGGGAGAGCCAAACATAACAAGAGTTTCTCAGCGCTTGGGGAAGAGAGCCAGGGTCACATTCGGAGCTTGTCAAGTTGGCAGGCACAGAAATGACGTGCCACATCACATGTGTATTGGTGGAGATAGCTGGGGTGATTATCAGCAAGCTTCTTTGTAGGTCGGTTTGTGATGTTGATGATCCGAAACTGATGCTGGGATGTTTCAGACAAACATTCTCTCTTTTCAGCTTCCATATCTGCTCTTTTTTAATGTTTTTGGCATTTGCCGTTGGGGTAAGGGAGAGGCCATAGCAACCCCTGGGATTTCAATCCCCATGAGTCTAAGTTACGTGGTTATAGATCTGCTGCCATTAAAATCAGCACCGCTTGAAGTTGTCCCCTTTACAAAGCTGGGTGCTGACTCTGCTCCAAAGTACCGAGTTCCTCATCCAAAGCCATCCTTGACCCTGGCTATTCGGCCAGATATCTTCCTGGCTGATGTGTCTCCAGCCGCCTTTGCTGGGGAACATTCCCAGGACCTGATATGGGTTTTTTTTTGATGTCTTCACTGTCCTACTCAGTGCCAGCTTCTCCACATCTTGTAGGACTAATTTATTATTAGTGAACTAAGAAGGCATTGGGATGGCTGCAGGTTATTTCATCAAAGCGATCTGAGACTCATTTGCCCTTCAGATGATTAACTCTTAGAGGTTGATTTCTTTGGGAGACCGAAGAGGGGAACGCAGTGCCTTATATTTTAAGGCAGTAGTTTTCACACTGAGACTTGTGGCCTGTTTCAGAAGTGCTGGTAAAAGAATAGCTGGCAGATAGGTTTGCTTTTCCTAGACTTAAATTCACTGTTCAGTGGATGAAAAATGTGCAGAGACCACTTGTTAAATTACAATTGGTGTCTTTGCTGTGCCTTTCGTTTGCACTTCTCCACAAGTGTCAGTGAAATTACAGAAGCATCTTGGAGTATGTGTTGGAAGAGCTGGGAGCAGGTAGCAGTGTGTGGAATCATAAGGAAAACCTTTCAAAGTCTTTAATGTAGTTTGCTAAAGGTAAAACCAGTAGATTGCAAGCCATCTTTCTGGATGGAATGAGATGTTTGTGCTGGGATAG
>JAHREE010100710.1:0-11603 GCA_033628505.1 Tringa tobata | reverse complement strand
AAGACGAAGGAAGTGTACGAGCTGCCGGATATGCCGGGGTGCGTCCTCATGCAGTCGAAAGACCAAATAACGGCGGGGAACGCGGCCAGGAAGGACCGCATGGAGGGGAAGGCTGCCATTTCCAACACCACCACCAGCTGCGTGTTTCAGCTCCTTCAGGAGGCGGGTGAGTACCTCGGAGGTGTGTCACGGCTCTCGTGTGTGGCACAAGGACTCGCCTGTGTCTCGCAGGTCTTGTCACAAAGCGGCATGGCTTCTGTGTATTGGTTTATCCTGTCTGGAGGCGCTGGTGTGTCTCTTCTTGTAGTTTTTAGTTAGGCTTTTCCCTCTGGTACTCCAGAGCTGGGCGGGCGACTTGCTCATTTGGGACACGAGACTCTCTGAAGTAATCTCCTCATCGCAGATAACACTGCAGTCGTTTCTTCTGGCTGTTTGGACAGACTCCTCATCCTCCCCTCTGCTCTTCGTCCCCTTCTTCCCTACCCTGTGCCCCCTCCTCGCTGAACTAGACCCATTTCCCCTTTTTTATTACATCTGCCTGCATAGAAATCACTGTGAGATAGTAGCACTAACAGACTGCATCTAAGTTGTGTGAAATTTGTGTATGAATGTTAAAAGATAAAATTAGAGCATCCTTTTACTTATTTTTTTCCCCTCTCAGTTTCATATGCCAAATCAATCTAAAATTTCTGTACCCTTGGTACTTAAACACTTAGGGAGGACTATATCGCAAATGTGTATTTTGGTCTGCATTGAGTCTGTCTAGTACTTAATGTTTATTTTAAAAGACTCAAAATATTTCTGGTGCTAGAAGTGAGATTTCATAGATTACATCCCTAACTTGGGTCACTCAAGTAAGTTTTGCGCCATGCTTCCAAAAATGGAGCCCAGTATCTTTGCCTCGAGAAAGTGTTTTAAGTGTCTTTGAGAAGTTTGTAAGTTGCAAAACAAAGACTGCTTCGAATAACAGCTGAGATACTCTAAAAGTTGTGTTATCTGTTATAAGGTGTAGTAATAGTTCTCAGTCAGTCAACCAGTAAAGTCCTGGCGTGTTTCTCGTAGGTGGGGAAGAGAAAGATGGTTTTGGTAAAGCTGTACCTACATATGTTTCTGTGCAAGTGGCTGTTAAAATATGAGCTGAAACAAAAATATATCAAGTCACTCAGTATAGTCCTCAGTCATTGGCTTTCTTGGGAAGCCTATTGTGCATACAGTACAAAGAAGTCTCCAAGGTCTTTCTGATTATATTTGCAGTTGATTAAAACTACTGGTTTTCATTTAGGAACAATTAATGAGTTATTTTGCCTAATTCTTAAATGGCAATAGTTAAGATTACAATCAAAATATTTAATATCCTACAGATATGAACTTCAAATGTGAGGAAGCCATGCTGTAGACCTCAAAGATCCCTAAATGGCTTGTACTGGGTAACTTCAGGTGCTGTGGAAAAATACGCAGAGTGAACTGCAGCTGCATTTCAAAGCAACAAAAGAACTCTCTGGGTTCTTCTCTAGTTTGCCTATTTGACTGGCATAAATTACAGATAACGTGAATGCCTTATCATAGGTTGTTTGCTTTGCGCAACTCTTCTTAACCTGCTCTTTGAAAGGTGATCATTTACAAAGTCCTGTTAAAATTTCTTTCTTTTATAATAGAGCTAATGTCAGCCCCTCAAAAGCATGCAGCTATGCTGAAGAAAAAAATGTAGTAGTAAACCACACAGGGGGCCTTAATGACTGGATTTAGAAGAAGACTTAATGGGCAGTTGATTATTTAAATCATTCTGCCCTTGAGGGCAGTGCAACAAAATCTCAAGAGTCAATGTTAATACTATGTTTTAAGACTTCTTCCTTTAATTCTTCCTTTGTGGCTCTGGAAGTGGAATGGAGTAGAGCTACTTCTTGGTTGGACTGGATGCAGCTCCTCTATCTTCTGTTACTGGCAGATGCCAATTGGATTTGGCAGTTGTCTTGCCCTGGGGGGAGGAAGATGGGACTTCCCTCAAGAGTGAAATGGGGAAAAGGAAAAAAAAAAGCCATTTTGCACTTAGAGTGCCTACCTGCACGTGTTGGCTTTCCCTGTTTAATATGGGGCAGCCTTAGAATTATGTCAGAAGCTTGACTTGCTGCAGCAGGTTTGTGTGTGTGCATACGCTTCTGAGTCTTACGGCATTTTGCCAAACAAATCACTAAGACCTAGTGCCCTAAATAACATTTATTTTTTTTAATAAAAGGAAGAACCAAGTCATTCTCTTCCCCACCCCGTCCTCCTTTATTAAACAAAGTAGTAAAGACTAGCATGTTCCCTAATTCCTTTGAAGCTTCCAATTATTATTCCATGTATAACGGCTCTTCAACCAGAGAGTATAGTTTGGTACTTGGTTGCTCCTAACTTTTGTTTAAAAACATACCATTGTGAGGGATAGATTATTATTTTTAAAAAAAAAGTGTAAAAAATTATTTGCAAGAATTTGATTTCTGACCAGAGCAAAAGGTTCTGATCTACAAGCAAGCATTGTATGATAAAATTCACAAAACTAATGACTTGTGGCAGATAACTGCATTGATTGCCTTCTGCAAGGCCAGAGTGGGCTTAAAATACCCTCAAGAGATTCAGTTTGTCCCTTAAGTCCACGAAAGAACAAAATTCAGTTGTACTTGAAATCAAAGCTGCTCGAGTCTCATGTCAGCTGTGGAGTACTGGAACTAAGCTGCCATCTTTATATTTAGGAATCAAAACAGCTTTTGTCAGGAAACAGAGTGACACAGCATTCATAGCAGCTCACTGTGAAATGATCCCCATTGAATGGGTGTGCAGAAGAATTGCTACTGGCTCCTTCCTCAAAAGAAACCCCGGTGTCAAAGAAGGCTATAAGTTTTACCCACCCAAAATCGAGATGTTCTACAAGGTAAGTTTCCTTTCCTGTGATGTTAATCAAACTTAAACAGAGCTATAACTCTCTATTATCTCCTTTAAAATTCTGACAAATAAAAGCAAGTAGCACTAGTTGCTGGCCAGTCTTCATAGTATTGGTAGTTTTGCCATCCTAATGTTTTCTTGTATTCCTGTCCAACAGCTGTTTTGTCTAAAGTGTGTATAATGTAATACTGGATTACAGGGCCAGCAAAGAATAACAAGCCAAACTGTACATAAAATATAAAAATGTTTTATTTATAAAGTATAAGGACTTCTTAGGCATTGATATACTTGAAGAAATTGAAATAAACAGTTATGTGCATATTGAGGGTAAGTAGTTAGCCAGTCACTTAAGATTCTGAGATCCTTTGGGAATGGGCACCAAAACATGTGTTTTGTCAATTATGAGTTGTGTTGTTTGTAGTGTACCCTGTCACTGTTGTGGCACTCTCTGAACTTGAAGTGCTTTTAAAGATGTTCAGGTGCTACAGCAGGTGTTTTCAATGTTGCTGTCACTTTTCTTAGTGTTAATCAAAAAAATCCTAGTTTGAAGCCTGTACTTGTTTTTTGAAAACAAGCCAAAACCTAGTATGATCTTTTAGTTGTTATTTTCTTAGAGCAAGCATCAATTATATGATTTTGGTTTTCTTCACAGGATGATGCTAATAATGATCCACAGTGGTCTGAGGAGCAGCTAATTGAAGCAAAATTCTGTTTTGGTGGACTTACTATTGGCCAGACTGAAGTAGATATTATGGCTCGTTCTACTCAAGCTATTTTTGAGATCCTGGAAAAAGCATGGCAGCCCCAAAACTGCACTCTGGTAGACCTGAAGGTATAAGAATCTGATTTCTTAAGATCCTGATTCTGACAGGAAATATATATCACCCTATAGTTCCTAAAATAGGATTGTGATTGTCTTTTTAGATTGAATTTGGTGTTAATGTCCTGACAAAAGAAATTGTTCTTGCTGATGTTATTGATAATGATTCATGGAGACTGTGGCCATCAGGAGACAGAAGCCAGCAGAAGGACAAACAGGTACTGTTTTATTCTTTACCTTCTAAATCAGTTGGAAAAGAGAATAAAAAAAGTAAACCCTGCAGTTACACATTTGCTTTCTAGGTGGCTTTTTCTAGATAGTCTTACCTTGTTACAGAGTAGCTCGTAGGGTACCTAGTGCCCAGTCCTGTTCTCATGTACTTAATTATCTGGTTTATGGCAGAAATAAATCCTCTGCCTGTGTATCCTCAGTAGGAATGTCCAACAGCACTATTGACTGCAGCTATTGTAATGAAACGTGGGCTTACAGGGGTAGTAAGAATTTCTAACTTGTGCAGACCATAAATATTTGGACAAGTCAGTAGGAAGAATAGAAGCTTTGGCTCCCAGATCTGCCTCCAAGTTTCTCTGTTTATTCACACTAGTATCCTCTACTAGTAGAGATCTGGTGACACACAAGAGGGATCTGCAGGAAGGATGCTTTTCTTCATTATTTATTTTGGTTAAGCTTGAATTCAGTATTTGACTGTCTCTAAGCATTACTAACAGATTGTGACCGCATATGAGGGCAGCAAACATAAGTTCTTACAAGAAATAAAACTTGTCCTACATTTAAACTTGTAGCAACTACACTTGTCAAGTATCTCTGAATTACCAGATAAGTAGTTATGAAAGAACTGTTTTGGGAATGCTGCTGCCATGGAGCTTCTGTGACAGTCATTGAGACTATTAACAGAGACCTGAGAGAAAGTGGATGTAAGCCACGGGGGAAGATCTTAAAGTCTGTGTGTGGGAGGAGGGGTATTACTTTTAAATTAGGAAGCAGAACTGCTCTGTTGTTTACCTGAATTGTGTAGCAGCATGCTTGAGTGAATTGCTCTGACAGTGCTTTTGCTCATCTCCCTAAAATAAGGTACATTATAACATCATGCAGAACCTAGGCTGGCTAGTGCAGTGCTACTGCAGGCAATCATGGCATTACAACATTTTTAAAACCGAATTTGTATGTCTTTCCTTAAACTTACTCTTTGGGAAGTTTCAAAAACCTTGATACCCTTCTGGCTAAGAGCCTTTTGTGTTGCAAATGACCATGAATTGTAGTGTAGAAGGTTATCTACACCTACTGAGATGGCTCCTCATTAAATAGCTCTTCCTTGCTTCTATATCCACTCTCTCCTATATCTGTACTAATCTTTGGTCTCCTTTCTGTGGAATTGCTAGAAACTGCATAAATATTTCCGTTGGGGTATTCTTACCAATTATGGAGGCAAAATGAGTCCTTTGTATACCTAAAACACATTAGCGTAAATATTTTTTTGTTCTTCTTTTCAGTCCTACCGGGACCTGAAGGAAGTGACTCCTGAAGCCCTGCAAATGGTTAAGAGAAACTTTGAATGGGTTGCAGAAAGAGTGGAGGTACCTGTTTTTATGAACAACATATCTAGACTCTAATAATTGCACATACTCAGTCTGTTGACTGCTTTTCTTTCCCTTGCCCCCCCTTCACTCTTTTCCCTAGTTACTTCTGAAGACAAAGAGCCAAGGTAGAGTTGTGGTGTTGATGGGATCCACTTCTGACATCAGTCACTGTGAAAAAATAAAAAAGGCATGTGCAACCTTTGGAATTCCTTGTGAGTTAAGAGTGACCTCTGCACACAAAGGGCCAGATGAAACCCTGAGGATCAAAGCAGAATATGAAGGTAAATGCCAAAGAACTACTGATTTGCATTGAAACAGTGTCATGTTCGTGTTATAGACTGCACTAAGCAATTATGGAGTAATGTATTCTATTGTATGTATGTAATGTAATGTATTGGAATAGGCTGCCCAGGGAGGTGGTTGAGTCACCATCCTTGGATGAGTTTAACAGTTGCTTAGATGTGGTGTTGGGGGATATGGTGTAGGGAAGAACTTTGTAAAGTAGGGTAGATGGTTGGACTCGATGATCCCAAGGGTCTTTTCCAACCTGAATGATTCTATTCTGTGATTGTCCTGCTGCCCAGCCACAACTTCATTACTCAAAGTCTAACCTCTGCTTCTATCCCTAGACCAGAACTACTTTGTCCAAGCTATGATCATGCTAATAACACTTATTGTAGCATCTTGCTGGGGATGCTGGCCCTTCTCAAACAAGGAGTGGTAGTTTCTGTAGCTGACTCTGAATATTCTTATTTGTTATTTCCAAGGCAGATGTTGCTCTCTTCATGTTTTCCTGCCTGTTTGGTTCATGAAAACACTCTTCATCATTATTTTAGATGCTATGAGAAAAAGATACTTGATTTAAGTTCTTATCTTTACTAAGAAAACCTGACATCCCTTCAAAAGGGTTCATAGCCTAGCAGAGGAGAGAGAGAACTATATATTTTTGTAGGAGTATACTTTCTACTTGGTGAAACCACAGATGTGGTAACCATAATTGAGAAACAGTTATTTTGAGGTGAACTGCATAAGATTTAAGGAGAGGAGCACTTAAAGATGCCAGAGGTTTAATGGCTTGTTCCCTACAAAGCTAAGCAGAACAGATTCCTCTAATATTTCCCCTCAGAGGCAGAGTAAGACATGCTATTTTCAGTTGTGGTAAACAGTATCTGAGACTTAAGGTTGCAAGAGTTAGAATATGTTTCTGTAAAAGGGGTAGTTGGACGCACACACAAAAAAAGTATCTAGTGCTATGTAATGGAATTGACAAAATAACTGCAAACAGAATTGTGGACTCGGGTAAAGGTTCCCACAAAAGCAAATGGTATAGAACAAGGTGGATTGCTTGGTTCTGAATGTCTTCCTTTCCCTCCCAGGAGATGGAATCCCAACAGTGTTTGTTGCCGTAGCTGGCAGAAGCAACGGTTTGGGGCCGGTAATGTCGGGTAACACCGCTTACCCAGTGGTCAACTGTCCTCCCCTCTCAGCTGACTGGGGTACTCAGGATGTGTGGTCCTCTCTCAGACTACCCAGTGGTAAGATGATCTTCAACTTATGCTGCTTTTCTGACCTAGCTCTGTTTTTGTTGTTCTAGTGTACATAATGTATACAAACACACACGGCGAAACATTGGAGAAGTAGTTGGATCCGTGCTAAACAAAGTCTTTAGAAATATCTTGCATCGTACTTCTGACTTTGGCAAAAAGAGCCCAATAAACAGAGCGAAGATTACATAGGTGTAATCTTTAGGAAAGATAGAAACCGTGGTTTATGCTTGCTGAACATTCTAGTTGGAAATTAGAATTAGTATTAATGGGGATTTAAATAATTGGAAGTTTGTTCAGTTATAGAGCTGCATTTTCCTTATGATCAAAAAATATCTTTCTCCACAATTAGTGTAGGGAAGAGCTTAACTCTTAGCTACTATTTCAGTGCGTTGCCACCTGTATGACTTCTAAGTGACTCGAATGGATGCTTGGCGACTAGGAGACCCAGCAGGCTCTTACCTCTGTGTAAGGACAGTCACTTAGTTTGCTGGCTTCTGGTTTAGCGTGCCGTGGAGCAGTCACATTAGAAGTAGTGGAATGTGTGACACTTCAGTAGCTTTAAAACTAGATCATGTGGCTCCTGGAGGCTGAAACAAATGTTGTCTTAAATTGTTCTTCAGAGGCAGTGTTTTGTTTGGCTATAAAATAAATAGGCTTTGCTAAGTGGTGCTCTCTTCTCCGCAGGTCTCAGCTGTCCTACTACTCTGTCACCCGAAGGAGCTGCCCAGTTTGCTGCCCAGATATTTGGGTTAAACAACCACTTGGTGTGGGCCAAACTGCGGTCAAACATGTTGAACACCTGGATCTCCTTGAAGCAGGCTGACAAAAAACTTCGGGAGTGCACCTTGTAAGTCATGCTAATGAGTAACTTTTATTAGTTACGCAAAGATAATGGCGTGCATATTCATTCATATTAGGATTTACTTTTGGATGAGCTCAGAAGTCCTGCATCCTTTCTTACAGAAGAAAGCATTGTTAGAGCAGCAGATGAAGTCTGTTCTGCTCTATCCTTCCCTTGTGTATTTTTTTTAATATAACAACTTACCTAAAATACTATTTCCCCATCTTTTACTATCTCTTTCTGTTGCTCCAAAATGGTGCTGTTCTGCTTTGTAGTGTACGCTGTTAACTACAGACTATGTCAAGAGAATGATTTGGTGCGATCTGAATAGAATTCAACTAGTCTTCTGTATTTCTGTAAGAGTAATATTCTTCCATAGTAATAATGTCTGTCTTGAACCTTCTTAACTCGGCTGGACTGCTGACTAAAGCCAGTGCTGATGCTGTTCTGCTTGCAATGATGGTACGCTTTCTTTAGCAATAAAATGGCACCACATGCTGTATTACTAGGAAAGGGGGCTGGAAAAACATTTTAAAAGCCTGAAATAAATACCTGCCTTATTTAAAAAAACGTATATACATACATGTGTGGGTTTTTTTAAATGTGTGTGTATACATTGATACCTTCTGGAATGATGTGATAAAGTTGACACTAATTCTCTTGTTCATAACAAGCTATAAATCCTAATGGTTTGAGTGAACTGTAACTAGGCTTGTTGCCTTTTTGCTGTAACTCTTGCCTAATCTCCAGTCTCTACCTTTTTAAATAGGAGGCAGGTCTCTACCTTCAGTAGTTCTGAAGGGCCTGTGTGATGTTGTCAAACTGTCTTCATACACTTCAATAACTCTAGCTATTATATATCTATATTTCCTTACTGTTTCTATGGAAATCTTACTGAACTGAAGAGGGGAATGAAGACTAAAGCACCAGACTACTGGGGGGAAATCTAAGCATGACTGTCTTGTCTTTGCACACACAGATCTGAGTAGGTACGATTCTAACAAATATGCAATTATTCAATGTATGTAACATTCATGCTTCTACAATTATAAATAAACTATTGAATTCAAAGCTTCTCTATGGAGATTTATTGAACAAGTACACTCAAACCAGCCAACTTTAGGACCTTAAATTGGGTAATAATCTTGTAAAAACCTTATGCACTAAAACCTGTGTGGAGAGATGACAGTCTTCCAGAAGACTCACTACCACTTGATCAAGTGTCTCACTGTGGCAGGAAGCTGTGCAGTTGCTTTGTTGCTGATGTACTGCTTTATGGCCGGGTGGTAGGTCAGGTTTACCCCTTGGTGTGAGTAACTGGATTAAATGCTGCTGCGTGGCCACCTCCGTCTCAGGAGGGGTCCACATCTTGTGTGTGGCTCTAAACAGCACTCTCAGCAGTGCTGTCTTCTGGAGCTAAGTGCAGGGAGTTTTAAATTGGTCAAAGCTTACACTAAAGCAAAATAACTAGAATGCTTTCCTTAGTGTTGAGGGTGGTTGCTTTTCTAATTTAATTTCTAAATGAAATATCAATAATAGTGAGGACTGGCAATGACAAGAGGTGGAAATTCCTTGGTGCCACACCATCTCTGTGGAAGCACTGACTTAGTGAAAATTTTAAAGGCTGTTTTTTAGCAAGCAAGCAATTTACCAAGGTTGTTCTCACCTACATACTTATGCTAGGACATCTGTCAGCTAGCTCGCCTAATAAAATAGTGGTATTAACTTCAACTAACAGAAAAATTAGTGGGTGAAAAAAGATGAGTTTCCTTTCTGCTGGTGGCAGCAGCCTCTAGCTCAGCTGTTCAACAACACATCACCTGAGGGGGAAGTTACACAAGAGGTGAAGGTGTCATCTCCTGTTCTTCCCCTCCTGCCCACCCATACATTGGGTGTTAGCTCTGATGGGTAATCAACCTGACAAGCTTATTAGTCACCTGATTACCCTAGCACCATGGGTGAGGCAGGCTACTGCAACTAGCCATTTGTGCGTAGTAGAGAGTGTTGCTGCCTCTGTACCGTCTTCCCCCTGCAATAAAAATTAGCAACAGACAATGGTTTGGATGTTACACCTGGAATATTCTGTACTGGCTCTAGTTACTTAAATTACTTGCACCCTGATTGCACTAACTTCACTTGCAAAATTGTGCCAGTTTACGTAGGGCATGAGCACACCAAGTGCTTTGGTTGCCATAGAGATGGTCATTCTTCAGCATTTGGATGGGGTGGGTTGTTTGGGATGGTTTTTTTGTGCTGCCTGTACTGAACTTTCAGAAGGAAACCCTTGCTTGAGGAGTTGCCTTGCAAAGAAGCACCAAGACAGAGCAGTTAGTGTTAAATGTGTCGCTGTGGTCAGCAGAAGAACCCTGTGAGGACATCATATAGTTGTCCTAAGGGCTGAAGTGCTGTGTATCAGCTGTTTAATTGTTTAGCTAGAAGTTCTTCACAGAGCTCTTGCTACAAAATGAAAATACTTTCTCTTGGTTCAGCATTCCAGCTATTGCATTGATGCAGTACCCTGAGCATTTCTTCAGCCAGAAATTGCTCTGGCAGTGCTTAGTTTTTAAAATTGGACCAAAAAAAGCGTTCCAACAAATTTTTAAATAAAAAAGTGCTTATCTCTTCACAAAAACTACTACATAGAGTGGTTACTGAAATTTATTTGCATTTTTTAAATTGAGTTGGAATACCTGAACCTAATTTTTAAGCACCTGCTGTGGAACGAGGACCCTAGGTCAGATTATGTCCTAATTAGCAGAGTTACCTACTTAACAGCATCAATTCTTTAAAGATATCAGTAAGGAGCCGTTTAGACTTAGCCAAGGGAAATGCTGAGGGCAGGACTTGTTTTACATCCTCTGCTGCTTCAGGTACAGGCGAGTGGCACCTGATGTTTGGCCTTTATAACATCATTTCATTTCCAAAAAAAGCCAACCCCAAACCCCAAAATCCCCATTCTGTAAAAATGAGAGGAAGCTCAAGTCGTGTGTCTTCCAGCCACAGTTCAAAGGTTGAAGCACCTGTCCAGGACACTGGAGGTACAGTTTTAATGTCCTCTGCCTGTGGAGAGCTGTAAAAAGTGAACTGCAGGCCTAGGAGAGGCTGTGATCTCGACTTCTTGGGGGTGGCATGAAGGCACTCCCTCTTTTTGGAGCCTTTCTTTTTGAAAGATGTTAAAGTGTTTTATACTCAAAGAAAAATCACGGCTGTTCCCTCACTAGAGTGGGCATTTGAACCTTTTCTGACAGCCCCAGGGATTTCTTTAGCAACGTGCCTTAATTGTGACATAGTGTCAGAAGGAAATGTTTTAAAATAAAATAAAATAGAGCCATGTTTTAAAATAAAATCAGAGGTGCCTGTTGCAGCCCATTTGTCACACGCGTTTTCAGAGCGTGCTTCCCTGTTCAAAACTTCCACAAGCTTACAGAATGCTCAATTTTCGGGGCTCAGACAAAAATCAAGGTTAGCTGAAGCCCCAAGACTTGTTTCAATGCATGTACAAGAGGAAAAACTTCAAAGTTTCATAGAGGGTCGATTTTAAAAAAAAAAAAAAAAGCAACCCTATTAACTCAAAATGCGATACACACCCTGCAGGTCAGAACACGCACCTGGGTTACAAGCAATTTAATCCCCTCTCTACTAGAAGAAAGGGATAAGAACTTTTCCTTTACTTCTTAGAATTCTTTAATTGCCACGGGCACGCGGAGATCTGCAGGAAGAGGAGATCTTTATTTCCCTTATTTTTTTCCCCCCACTGGTTCAATTTGTTTCCTTAAACAACTGCGACAGGGGTGGGACCATGGCAATGCTGCAGCTGCCTCCAGAGCTTGGGATTTCAGCCTCGGGGGCCTTGTAGTGGCCTCAGAAAGGAACATCCC
>JAHREE010100669.1:0-15712 GCA_033628505.1 Tringa tobata | reverse complement strand
CCTCCCAGCAGAGGGGCTCCAGCCCTCCCAGCATCTCCATGGCCTCCGCTGGCCCCGCTCCAACAGCTCCATGTCCTTCCTGTGCTGAGGGCTCCAGAGCTGGACACAGGACTCCAGGTGGGATCTCTGTCCATCCCTCAAGCTCCCAGGCTGCTAAAGCAAAGCGCCGCACCCGCACAGAGTTCAAATAAAAGTCAGAAACTGACAAAAATGTTTAATATTAGTTTGGAAGAAAAAGTGAACCATACTTGCTTAGATGAGAAAAAAAAAACAAAAACAAAAGAACGAACGACTGAAGTGTGTTTAGTGAGCTCTCCTGCCAACCTGTCAGCCCACGGCTGGGGCTCTCCAGCGAGGCCCAGGCGGAGAGGGAGAAGCCCCCCCCCAGCCCTGCCACCGGCTCAGCGTGTGACAATGGTGACAATGCCAACTCACTTGGGACACGGGACACAATTGCGGCGGGTGCTGGCGTATGGAGGCTGCGGTCGGAGCTGCGTTTGGCTGCTGCTCTCGGCTGTGGCACGTTAATCAGCAGAACTGCAAGAGAAGGGAGTTTAAACCCCGGTTAGAAGGTTTAGAAGCGCCAAGGGGAGTTGCGGGACACACGTGTGCCGCCTGGAAGGCAAGTTATCCAGGGGGCTTGGGGGTGGTCTCGTTTCTGAAGCTGGCGAGGGCTCAGGGGGGGCAGAGCTTGGCCCCTGGAGCAGGGGAGCAAACGGAACTCCCGTCGGAATCTCTCGGCTGTGACTCTTTGGCACTCGGTAGCGGAGCCGTTTCTGCTCGGCATCGACCGGGAGATTTCTGCTGCCCCCGAGCTCTGTGTGCAGCATTTAAAAAAAAAAAAAAAAAAAAGCTGTTTCAATGTCATCACCACCACCTCTTGCAGGGGGGCAGAGGGAAAGCACTGCAAAGCCGGTCATGGCAGAAGAAGGGATGTGAGGAGGGAGGCAGGGAATGCAAAAGAGACTTGACCCCAGCTTGTCTGCAGAGATGGGATGAACCCGGGAGCTCTTCCCTCTGTGCTGGGAGGACAAGTCACTTGGCTAGAGCCAGCCAGCGTTGGGCAAGCACCTCTGAGGGGGGTAGATGAGCCTCTGCAGCTGCCCTAACACCCCTCAGTGCCAGTAATAGCCTTGGTGCGCTACCTTCCAGCGATTCCCACACTCGTTGCACACGACGAAGGTGGTCATGGGCTCGTCGGAGCTGCGGGTCTGCACCTGGGGGAGGACAGGAGAGAAGTGAGAGCCCAGCATGGCACAGGGCCCCGTGGGGGCATCACGGGGAGCTCCCTGTCCCTCCAGCCACCAGGGATCCATGGTGGGGGTCACGCTGCCAGAAATCAATGAGACACCGAGGCTTGGAAGGGCAAGAGGAGCTTCCCTGTAAAATGAGTCTGGTTTTACACACAGATAAACACCTCTATGTATATGCATATATAAATATGACCCTCTCTAGCCTGACACTACCTGCAGCATGTTTTGGGGCAGCAGATTCTCCTCCTCACCCCTTCTGCTGCCCAGTGGGGGGCTCTGGAGTTGGACGTACCCACAGCCAGTCCCTCACCACACTGTCCCCCAGGCAGGGATGGAGCTGGCAGCAGCAACACATGAAAAACCGCTCAATCCATTCTTTTACAGACCCGTCCTACGTCCTGGCCTCAGGAACACGCTCTGAGTTACCAGGTTCTGCACATTCCCAGTCTGTTTTGCATTTGAGCCATTAAGAGACTCCGATATTTAACCCAGATGTGACCGCTGCCTCGGACCGGCTCCTGCCAGAAACACATGCTTTGCTAGAAAATCAGATTTCCATGGCATTTGAATACCACAAGGCAGATCTACGCTGAAAATACAGGCACTCCCTGAGCAAGTCAGACAGCAGAACTATGTCAAGGGGTAATTATGGTGATCTACATGTGTAATTACCCAATATGCAAGAGTCACAGTATTTGCATGATGCAAATTAAGTGTGTTTTGCAAGCACGCCGGATAGCTAAATTCTGTTATTCTCACACAATATCACTGCCTGGCTTCGAACCCTTTCAAAAATGCCAGTTCATCCACTTGGCACTTACAACCTCTCAGTCACCAAATAGTGACCTCACTGGAAAACTAATAAAAAAAATAGAGAAAACCTTCTGATATTTCTATTTAGAAGATACTGTCGCCACCTGCCCCTATTCCAAGCAGTCAGATCCCAGTCTGCTGCAGGTGGGGACAGAGTCCCAGTGCCGCTGCGGTGAGCGAGACAGCCCAGGCAGTGCTTCCAGTTGACTTACTGGGAGTGAGACCTCTTCCCAGAGCCAGCCTGTGGGATGCGGAGCCAAAGGAAAATCCCTGCTCAGTCGCCTGGCTCCCGTCTGCCTTCGCACGTCACGTCCAGGCGTACGAAGGAGTTTTCACTCGGCGCTCACACACGCAGTTTGTGCACACCCACTCAGTAGCAATTGCGTGGTCGCTGGTGCATTTTTGGGTATCTGCACATTCTGAAACACTGACTCACAGCAAAGGCACATTTATCTCCAGATGCCTGGCACAAACATGGGAACTGGTAATGCGCAAGGCTTCCAGCAGCTGTCCATTGAGAAGAAAAATCCCCTCTGCCTGCTCCCATCACTGCTTCGTTTATTCCTCATGTTTCACCTGTTTCATGCTGTTTGATTTTAAATAAGTTGGGATTTGTCCAGCCGCAGCTTACCTAGTCTGAATTTGCACTTTTAATACCACCAACGTGCCTGCCTCAGTTTCTGCAGCCTCTCTCCTCCACACCAGCCACTCCTTTTCTTGTCCCAATCCCCACATTCCCAGCACCTGCTTTCCATGTGCTGCTTGGAAGCTTCCTTGGTGCTGCACAACCCCTGCTCGTGTACAAACGGGCCATAAAAAAAAGTTACACAAGCTCCAAGGAAAGATGTGTGTGAAATCAACACTTTTTAGAGAGCCTCAAATGTACAAAAAGGTTCTCTTCACCAGTGGCAAACTCTGTGCTGTGCTGTCACAGAGCAGTAAGAGCTTGTGACCACGATGGACCGTGTCCTGTAGTGAACGTGGAAGCTGCAGGAGCAGGAAAACTAACCTGGGTGTAGGTGCAATTCTTCTTCTTGCATTTCCCACAGGTGAAGAGGTCAGTCTGTGTCCCTCCTGTCTTGGCCATCTGATGCTCCCGGATTGCTTCTTTTGTCATGGCTTTTCTGATCTCCTTCAGCTCATTACTGGCCATTTCCTTTAAAAAAAAAGAAAAAGGCAATAAAAATCACATCTGTCCAGTTTCACCACCACACCCACTACAGTGGAACAAGTCAACAGAACAGGGTGGCCCAAGAGAAGACAGAAACCCTTTAATTCCTGGTTTCTGGTTCATACCTAGGCCCCACTGTGATGATCTGAAGGCCCAACAGACACCCCTCCACATGGCAAACCCCATTGCTACCTCACTCCCCGTGCCCTCTGCTGAGAAATCTGCGACCCTGGCAGCAGACCAGCCCCTTGCTTCAAGCTGAACCACGGGACACACCCCCTGTGAGAAGCAAACCCTGCTCCTCAGGCTTCCTCACCTCCGAGGTCATCACCGCGATCTGCTCTGGGGTGATCGCCCCGCACAGCACGTTCTTTTTCAGCTCGGGGTTTTTGGAGTCCTTCAGATTGGAGATGCGGCTCCTCACTCGGTTTTTGTACTTCATGTCGGTGTTCTTGACATCCTGGTATATGCGTACAGGGCAGTTAAGGACTCTGTCATCAACCCAGAGGCCTCCAAGCATTTCCTACACCCCTCATGAAGAATGGGGAGTGTCACCCACTGCAAGGACACAGACGAGGGTGCTGGGACCCAAGAGCAGCATCAGCTCTGGGAGGTTAACACTGGATTCGAGAGCAGGCTCATACAGAGTCCAGCAGCTTTCAGTTCTGGCTTTTTCACTCTGCTGGAAATAATCTCTACTTTCAGCTATGCTCAGGTTCTTCAACCTGCTCTTTCTCTCAAGAAGGTAGCCACAAAACCCTCCGCTACAAGAGATCAGCTGCATCTCCAGCCCCCAAATCAAGCAAACCCCTGGCTTATCTCAAATGGACACAATCCCCATTGCTCCATCCTTCCCATGGCTCTTGCCTTTACCAGTACACTCTCCTCAACAGGGGGACACAGGGAAGCTGCACGTATTTGGAAGTAGAGCTGAGAACAGAAAATAGCATTTGGATGGGAAGAACAATCTGGGAATTACAGTCCATTATGGCACGAACAAGAAAGAAATAATAATGTACCACACCAGTGAGGGCTGTGTCCTCACTGGTGCTCCCAACACCCCACCCGTGGTTCCTTCACAACCCAGAACCAGACCCAGAACCCCAAGAAGAGGAGTTGCAGCAGAACATTTATGAAATGAAAGACCATTTTTTCCTCCGAGTACATGAACTTCGTGGCCTGGAGGGCTGCGGGCCCTTGAGGAAGCCCCGTAGGGTAAGGATATATTCTTCAATCTGGGCTGCTATGTGCTCACAGTCGGCGCCAACAGAAATATAGTCGTCTGTAAGACAGGAGAAACAGGAGGTCAATGGCTTCCAACCAGGCGAGGGGTCCCCAGCCTTGGTATTTCTGAGATACAAATCCAGATAGTTTGCTATTTTAATTTACATGCTCTTTCCAGCAAATGGCATCTTGGCCTTTGCTCTCGCTCTCCCCTGACCCTTTCAAAAGGGCAGAGATGAAAATAGACCAATCCCACCAGTCTGTGTCCTCTGCCTCTCTAAGAGATGGACTGCACTAGACAAAGCTGCCATGAACCTGGCCCCCAAAACGCATAGTTTTTCTATATATTCTAGGTATAGTTGAAATTAAACATATATAGGCAGGAACTGAGTTTCAAATATCAGTGTCAATGAGAAGTAGCTCGGCTCAGACCAACAATCTGGCAGGGCCCAACATCGTGCAGCATCAATTAAAGCTTCATTTCTCTTTCCAGCACAAGACCCTGCCCCTCTGCTTTCACATGCTGCTTCTTGCCAATTAAACAGCATCACGTAGAACACAATAACCACTACGAGTTTGGACGCTGGGTATGGCAACCACCACCATAAAGTAAGGAACAGGGATAAGCTCATAGAAAGACTCGAGGGGACTGTTTCTCAGACTTCATCTGGAAAGGCTTTTTCTAAGAGTTATAAAACATACTTAATGCAGCATATATGTATATAAACACACGCATGCGCACAGTAAGGCTAGAATTAAAGACTCTTTGAACTTCTCCATCTGCTGTCTACATTCCTTGGCTCCAAATTAATAAAACTCTGCAGTGCTTAGGTCCTAATTTTCCAAAGGGATCTGCAATTTGGACAGAGGAAGCATGTGCTCAGCTTCAGGTGTTTAAAATCTGACTTTCAGAGATGCTGAGCACCTGCAGTCGCCTCTCATTTGAGATGGCACAGTCTGAGTGCAAGAGAGACCTAATTCTACCCCAGATCCAGAGGACCACAGGATTTAAGGGGCTCCAGTCCGCAAAGGCAGGGGAGCCAAGGAGCAGATGGTGATTGGCATAAGCCCCATTAGCAACAAATTCCACATATTGAGTTACAGCTTCATTTTGTGCCCCGAGGGTAAGCAGAGACAACAACAGGGTTTCCCCTCGCACTCACCATCAGCCTGTAGGGCTGTTGTCAGCATTTCCCTGCATTTGTTGCGGACAGCATCGCAGGTGACGGGCGCCGGAGGGAAGGTGGTGATTTTGGGAGTGGTGGGAGTCTTCGGAGGCTCCTGCCTTTTGTTGGAGCTAAAAAGAGAAATTTCACCCCTTAGAATGTCTCAGTTGGGGCCACTGAGAGCAGAGGAGGGATCAGCAGGTGTGTGGCCAAGCATCCTGTTAATCATAACACAAAACCAGTCAGAGGAAAACACTGCAGAGACATGCCCTGAATCAGGGTATAGTGCAATAGAGCAACCAACACCATCAACCCAGACACGAGCTCTCCTCTGGGCTCTGCTTCCTGCAAACAGAGGGTTAATCCACAAAGCAGGTGAGCCAACTACTTCTGTTATTGAACACATATCACAACTGGTGAAATTGGGCATTAAGTGAACTTGGGCATTAAGTGACAATATTACAAAGCGGTTGGACACCATCAGTAACTCAAATATACTCAGGACTTCCCCAAACCTTTCTGTCTGGTACCAAAATGGGCAGAAACATGGAACTTTATTCCTCTCTCTTCCCAGGATGCAAAGTCCAGAAGTGCTCTCAGCAGAAAGGGAGCAGAAGCCACCACCAAGGTTAATCTCAGCAGGTGCTGGAGCTGGTTCCTCATCTCTCATCCTTTATTACCAAGATGTCAGCAGGAGGAAAGAGAACAAAAAAAGCACTCTAGCTCTCTGTAGCAGACAAGGCATGCAGCATGCTGCCTTCTGGGGCAGGAATCCGAGGAGCCTACACCAGCCCCTTCAGAAGCAGCCCCTGCACTAACCCTTAGCACAGGCTGCTGTGCTAAGGAGAAGAAAGAAAATGGCTCCTTCAGCTCTGATATTAAAAAAAAACAAACCCAACAACAAAGCGTAACACCTAAGAGGATCTTCCTTTTTCCTGTAATCTGAACAAGACTGTGATTACTCATCTCAGATCACCCCTACACAGCCACACACAGCTCACACAGGTGCCAGGCTGCCAGAGGACTAATAAATACTGCTTCACTCACAAAAATCACTTCATTTCCACCTGCAATCAATCACAGACACAGGCAAGGGAATGCAAGCCCCTGCCTTGGCCGGGTCATCTGCAAGGGGAGCTGCTGGAGAGTCCCAAGGTGAAGAATCACACACTGAGAGGTTTGTGTGCCCGAGGAGGAACCTCACCGAGCACCCACGGCGGTGAGACATCCTGCCCATAAAGCTTAACATCTGCCCACAGAGTCAGTTAGCCCTGCAGACATTGCTGGTAAAAGATTTGGGCTATTATGAGTCCCAGATGATTTTATAGAGGGTTTTTTTCTTCCCCTCCCTTAAATCCAGGCAGCAGAACAGCAAATTTTTCAGCAGAGATTGCTCTGACTTTGGTGTTTGGGCCATAAAATGTACTGTATTTATAGGCACTAGCCAGTAACATGAATGCAGTAAGAACAAAGGAAAAAAAAAAGAAACCCTGATATTTCACCCATGCCCATACTGAACATCTCCTTTAAGATAAAGTGGATTGACAATTACTTTTAAGCTGGGTCACTACTGCCAGTTCTTTGCCATCAAAAATAAATCTGTTATGAAAAGGCACTTCCACTACACGGTCCTGGAAGGGATTTGTCAGCCCAGAAAAACAGGGCTGAGCTGGAAACCTTCCAAATCCACTGCTGTACAAATGGAGCCAGGCAACTTCAGGGACTGGTCCTGGGAGTCCCTGATGCTAAGTTCAAATCCAGTCTCTTCCACACCTCAAGGTCTGTAGATCATCATCAGGGCTACTGGATTTCCACAGTTCAAAACCTTGCCAGGACCTTTTAAAAATCATCCACCAGTGCATCTTCAAAATTGTTCAGCTCAAACCATAGAAGAATAATTATTTCCTGCTCAGATGAGAGAGATTATATTGTGAGCTTTCTTTGTGTTTCTCTTTGAACACTTTTTACCAGCTAGTTTTACTGGTCTGCACTGCAGGAGATTATTAAGGAACAGATCTGTGCCCAAGCAACTCAAAACATTTAATAGGATTCACACCTTACATATTACAAAAAAAGAAGAAACAACTTAGCTCACAAATAATCAATTAGATGACCTTCTCCCATCCGGGATGTACAAATCACCACCAGGTACTTCTGTGCTTAAAAAGCTATGCACAGATCCCAGGCAGCAACACGGGGGTGTTATACAGCAAAACACATACAACTCAGGAATAACTCATCTAAAAACAAGTCACAGCTGATCATCTTGCATACAACAGTTTGGAAAAATGAACCTTCCCAAAGGACAAAGGCAAAAAGCCTAGAAAACATACCTACAACAAAAGGAAGGACTGAAGGAATCAGAATGGTTTGCAGCAGGGAAGACCTAGAGGAGACAAGTCCTGAAGTACTGGAAAGCTTGTTACAAAGGAGGACAGTAGGAAAAATCCTCCATAATTCCTAAAGGACAAAAGCATGAAGAAATGGTCTGAGCCAGACAGGTTTTGATTGAGAGCAAGTTCCAAATTGTCAAGGAAGATTCTGCCAAGGGCAGCTGTGAAAGTGTCTTACCCTTAAGTTTTTTAGGGTTTTCAAAGACGAGTTTAGAGAAAGTCAGGGAGAGCTCGGGCTGTCCTGGGAAGGGGCAACAGGAGAAGCTTCCCTCAAAGTTCTTCCAGCTTTAACTTGTCTCACTTTTCAGGCAACGGTGACACCAAGGTCTCCCAGAGCAAACGGCTGCATGTGAACCCTCAAGGCTGACCTTCACCACATTCAATATTTAACATCAGGTCTTCAAACAGCTCATTCTCACACGTCATGCTTGATTTTCAGGAAGTTTCTACCTACAAATGCTATTGACTTAAATATTTAGGATGTTTATTCCCCAGAGGTGAAAGAAAAGCTAGGCAAGATGCATGGTTATCCCACTTCTGTTAGCTGATGAGTGAAGACATATTTGCCCATATACACACACATCAGACATGCCCTGGGATGATAACTGATCGCTCACAAATTAGATAAAACAGACTTCTCAGCCATTCCAAACGGTACAGAAAGTTACTTATTAAGCTTTAGAAATTAGTTTATAATTAGAAGAGCTGGGAAATAGACCACAAACACACCTAGAAGGCTTATTTCAGGAAATCCTTGTGGTTCACACTGTTCCTGTTCAACAGGACAAAGAGGTTGTAAATCTATCCAAGCATCAAAAATTCATACATAAAAACAGCTACGCTGGAATGAAATGGTGGCAGAGCAAGAGCCAGGGACTGCAAGCAGGACTCAGGGCTGCACTGGGAGAAAACCCCACGCAAGAGCTGAATTCAGGCCACAGATCCAAACCCTCCTAATAAAGACAGTTTAGAGTATCCTGGAAAAGAAAAAGCTCGTGCTGCCAGAGACAGAGAAACATTAGACACAGCCCATTAAAACGTACTATGCTAATGGTCTAAAATACTACAGCAGGACAGAATATGCTTTGGATTACAGTAATGCAGCATTAACTGCTCAGGTGCCAGCTCCACGCTGGCTGGCTCAGAGCCTTCAGGTCTCGCAGTGCTCGCTCTCCACTCACCACAGAGGGATTTCTTACATCTGTGTTCCAGAAAGCAAAGCGTTTCAGGCCAAGAGCTATTCAAGTATTTCTCCCTGACAAAAAGGGGAAGGTCTAGCCAAAATCTATCAGACTAAGTGGCTGAAATATCTGAATACGAGCTGAGCTCTTTGGTGTCTTGAGAGCGGCCTCAGCTGAACCAGCAAGCACACACCGAGCAACTGGTCAGACTCCCTTCCTCGCAGCCTGTGTGTCAAAGAACAAAGACTCTTTGCTGCTAATAAATTTTATTTTTGTCAAGGCAGATTAGTATTACTTTGCAGCACTGGAGAATAAGCATTCCTGTCTCTGCAAAGAGAGCCTGGCTCAACAGACTGACACCAGGAGCCAACCAATTCTGCCTGCCTGGGCTGAGCTAACCTATTATCTCTGTATATACTGCACAACCACGGGGATGCTTTGCTTTTCAGAAGATGGAGGCTGAATACACACAGAAAGCATCAAGGGAGGAAAAAAAAAAAAACCAACCCTGCAGAAGCTGCAGCACATCCTCATGACACAGGGGAGGCTTAGCAGCACAAAACAAAAAGCTCCACTCCACCTACCCCACGATAACTGTCTGAAAGCAAGGAGACAGTGGGGGTTTGCCTCTCTACCTACAGCCAGGATCCTATTCCCAGTGAAATCACTACAAGCCTCAGCCTTCAAACCAGATGCCCCAGCAGGACCAGCTCGTTTGGCACATGAAGCATCTACTGTCACTGTGCCCAGGGAATGTCTCACACTTCCATCCCTCCAGGCTCCACATTTCCCAAGGTAATTTTCCAAAAGTTAAATCAGAAGCTTCCCTTTTTCTTTGAATGGCAATACTACTGTCTAAGTTAGTGATATGTGTCATCTTTCCCCACCAGAAACAGCCAACGCATCCTTCCACACAGCCTTCTGCCCTTACCCTGGAGGGAAATCATAGAATCACTGAATGGTTTGGGTTGGAAGGGACCTTAAAGATCACCCAGTTCCAACCCCCTGCCCTGGGCAGGGACAGCTCCCACCAGACCAGGTTGCTCAAAGCCCAATCCAACCTGGCCTTGAACACTTCCAGGGAAGGAAAGCTGCCTCCCCTCACCAATAAGGGCACACACAAAGGCTATTGCCCATGACTGACTCAGTTTCTACCCTCATCAGCCCTAAAACTGATCCTCCCCGTGCTCACACCCTGGAGAAGGCAGCACCGCTATATGCTTTAGAGCATAAGGATCATGAAGAGAAGGTATTTGCATCACGAGGCTGGTGATGCTCCTCCAACCAACTCTCTCAGCTCACAAAGCAACCCCTTCTTTTATCACCAATGGCTCTTTGGCCTCCAACCCTCAGCTCCCCTCAAGAGGGCAAAGGAAAAACCACATGGAGGTTTCCATCCTGCTTTTACCCTCCCACCCGAACCACTGTCACATACCAGACTGCCACTGGATGTGTGATACAGCCCTACCTCCCATGTTGCACTACATCACTACAAGATTCAATTCTGGCTGTGAAGTCTCCCCGTGAATATTTCTAATTCTTTTTCATACTTTATGGAAGTCAAATATGATCAAAGATGCAAGTCAAAGTTACGTAGCTCAGCATCAGTAGCTTCCTCCCATCAGAGCTCCATGCAGAGCCAAAGTGTCAAACCTTGAGAGATCTCAGCAAAAAAGGAAAAGCAAAGGGTAGAGTGACAAAAAAAAGTGACCAGAGACAAGGTGCAAATGTGGAAGAGCCTGCAAACCAGCAGGTCCATACCCTTAACACTAAATCTTCTGGCAAACCTGGGCAATTGGCAGGCATTTGACTGTCAAACCTATGAAGCACCCACCCTCTGGGATGTGAGGCTGAGAAGGCTCTCTCCAGAACAAAGCTTTAAATCACATTTCCCCCTCCCTCTTTGATCATTGCCTCCATTCATGGCTTCAAAAGTGCAGTCACAGAGAGTGGGAAAAGGATGCAACATTCAAGGCATGACAGACAGCAAGCGTGCAGCAGACCTGCTGGATGGGTGGACACCAGTCCCAAGTGAAAAGAGGACTTCTGCTGGGACAAAGAAATGGAAGTTTTACTGTAGTGATGCATGAATCAATCCCATCCATCGCTTGAGATTGCAAAGGCCAAAAATAATCTTCATTCTAAGTCCAAAATTAGAAATAAGCAAAAATATATCCAAAAATGCAACACACAATCAGAACAGAGGAATGTTTTACTAATAGAAGAATCAACACAAAACCAGGAGTAGAAAAACATGAAGTAAGATGTGCACAAAAATCAAAAAACTCACTAAAGCCATTGGATTTTGTAGATGTCAATTTCTGCATTACATTTCATTAGAACACCACACAGGTCACCTCTGAAGAAGTCTACACTTTTGGTCTTTCTGACCAGGAATTTGATTTCACAAAATTAACAACTCAGACACTTAAATAAAAATTAACTTAAGGTGCCTTAAGAAAATTCAAATACTGTAGCAGTATCATCTTTGATTAAAGGGTTGCAGTACCTTTGGTCTCTTGAGTTACCGGTCTCCTTCGAGGAAGATGTTGGCAAAGACAGGCTTTTCTTTTTCTCCTCACTTTTTTCCTCAGAAGCATCTATATTCAAAAAGAAAAGAAATGGACGGTAAAGGGTTTGGGACTGGTCTTTATGCTACAACCCTGCATACACTAACCAATGTCTTATGACTCCACAGTGTTGGCCTAAGGCAAGTTATTATTCTCCAAAAAGAATCGGGAAAAAGAACACCTTTATGGCCTCCCGTGTCTTCTAACAGACCTTTTGCTGGCCTCTAAGTAGGAAGTAATTCAAACAAAAACTTTCCTCACCAAACTAAAGAGCAATCACCTTCCCTGCCTGGGAGATAAACTTCCTCACAAGACTTGCCTCATCACAAAAGCTTCTTTCATAGTACAGGTTGGATCAAGTTCTCTAAAGCACCACTCAAAGCAGCATTTGCAGCCAACAGCACCTCAAGGGCCAGTACGGGCTAGTCCTTCTGGGAACACAACTTCTAGTATTTCCCAAGTGCTGTTGGAAGCCAACAGCACAGCCCTGGAGAGGACTTTCAGCACTCTGTAGAACAAGTTTGACCCAGAGATAAACTGTCTCAGCCAATACACATCCTCCCTAAGGTGGAAGTGACAGTCTCAGCCAGGACAGGAAAACACTCTAAAACCCATTTAGTCCATCAATAAACATCAAGCCCTGGGGTGCAGACTAGAGCCAGCCACACATCTCACTTTGCCTCAAACACAACCTCAATCTCATTCTTTTTACACAAAGGTCTGTTTAAAAACATAAAGAGTGTTTGAATTCCACATTGGGGTACTTTGCCAACACACAGTCTTGCTCGAGGGACACAGGTAGAGCTGCCCTTCCGATCTCAGCACTGCAGATGTCTCATTCTTTTATCACAAAGGTAACCCCTAAGACCATTCTTTTATCACAAAGGTAACCCCTAAGACCATCTGTCATCCCTCCATCTGCAATTTGACATCAGTTTGTGCTATATCAGCATTAAGATTCCTCAGACAGAATTACAAGCTTCTGCTTCTCAGCGTTCATCACCATGGAAGTCTTCCCAGCAGGAAACACTCCATGTAAATGCTTCTACAAGGTGTTAAACTAAGGTCCTTCTCCAGCTCATCACCCAAAACACATTCCAGCATTTCTCTTTCCGAGCCGTTGCACAAAGCTGACAGCACACGCTCCATTAATGTCACAGAGCACAAGGCAGGGAGGAGGGTTCAGGGTGCAGATATTGTTTCTGCAAATAACATCCCTAATTGTTATACAGATGGGTACACGTTCAGAATAGTCCTGAATCTTTTTCTTCTTATACTCCTTGAAGCTTTTCCTGCTCTTTCAAGGATGAGCTCGATAAACAGGAGCTAAATCCAGAGGAACACATGGCAGGAGACAAAACTTGAAGGACAGAGGGTGCAATTTGCTAGAGGGCTGATTTGCTAGAATGTTCTATTCAGATCAAGAAATAAGCTGAGAAACCCAGCCTCCCGCTGAAACCAGCTTCTTCACAAGCTGGATTTGACAGGAACATGCTGATTTTTCTTACCTAGAAGTTTTTTCCAAGATTTGATGAGGGATTTGGCAAGTGCTATCACTTCTTCATCTGTGCTCTGCTTTCTCAGTGCGTTTACTGACATCCCGATGCGGGTGGACTGCAAGTGAACATCCAAATGAATCATTCCAGAACAGAATCGTTATTTGTTACTAACTGGAAATCAGAAATAAGTACGATGAAGTGAAAGCAATGATCAAAATATGAAGTATTCAAGGACTTGCAGAATGATTATCTCCTTATAACTTTGGAATAAGCGAGGTGACACTCCAGCTTTCTCAAAGTGATCAGAAGCTCAACATCCCATCACCCAGAAATACCTTCTCTACACACCTATAACTGACACTTAAGCTTAGAGCAAAAAAATCCAAGATGCCTACCTCCCAATTGTAATTCCATTCACACCTCCCCATGGTCCTGAGTATCACCATGACAAAGACTTAAAGAACTTCTCCCATGACTGCCCTTTGTCTTTGCTACATTAATCTGGGCTTTCCTCTTTTTGAAGCCTAAGAAAGGATTTCAGCAGTGACTCGCATTTGCCTCAGCACAAATTTCAGACAGCTCATGGTGGCCCAGGGCTATTTAATGGCCCAGCCAAAACCCAGGTTCAGTACTATTTTCTGGATTTAAAGTTTATTCTGATGCTTTGAGTGAGGCAAGAAGCAAGAGGAAAATTATTAAGTTTATTTAAACAACATTTTGAACTCATCCAGATGCAGACTTCAGCTTTTCATCCTCAGTGTGCAACTCACCTGCAGCAAGTCCAAAGTCATCGGCATGCTTTTCAGTTCTTTCAGTAAATCCATTGCACCCTCCTGGATAGGAAAAAATGAACAGAATGAGTGTCTTGGCTTTTACTAAAGAAATGCAACAGCTTGGGAATAAATTCAGAAAATTGAATTTAAAGGGAATATATGTCCCTAAAGTGTCAGAAAGATGACTGCTGAGATTGCTGTTCGGACAGAGTAGACCCCACGGTCTGGAAGCACTTGAGCTATTGGAATAGGTGAAACAGAAGAGCACTGGAGCACCACAGATCTTTCCTGGTGTATGGTACAACTACAGCATTACCTAATTATCCTTACCTGGGAAGCTTAACATTTTTAACACCTGAAAAAACCACTCTGAATCACAACTGTCCCCCCAGCACACACTCAGGGAGTAATCCTACTATTAAACTCATTGTTTTGGGGGACCCTGATTAATTATATCAGCTCACAAGAACAGATTTAGCATAGTTGCAAGAACTTCAGTCACACACTTAAAGCTCAAAATCACTGTCCAGAGCCAGAGCTAAAAGTATCCTCTTTCTACAGCATGAAACTTACTGTAGCTGTTTCCAGTTTCCACATTAATACCCAACTCTGCTCAGGACAAGAGCCGATACCAGGAGCAAAGCCATAAAGCAGTGACACTGAAGAGCTGTTCACCTGAAACTCATTATGTGAAGTTTCTTTGCATCAGCTCTTCAACCCAGAACCCAGATCCAGAAAAACATCTGGGTAGGCAGTCTGTAATACCTAGAATTAGTAGTCACTTAAAGAAACAGCAGGGACAGAAGCACTAGTCTCCCTCCAGCAGCGCTCAGCGGATCGCAGCCTGGAGTACATCCGTCTCCATTCAGCTGGCTCTTTCCTCCCATCCCCCTTCTATCAAACAAGGCCTTCCAGTGTTCACATTGAACAGCTCATTTAAAACACCAACCACTCCAAGCCCACTTGCAGCACGAGAACCCACAGAGCCTACGATTGTGGAGAAGCGAAGCAGCCTGCACTGACAGACCCCGTCCTCCCGTTTCCGAGTCATCGCAGGACACAATCCAGCTGCTGCCCTACAGAACAGATGCTGAGAAAGCCAAATCAAAGCCAAATCAAAGCTTTCAGTGCACACACAGGCAAGTCACACCAGTATAAACCACGCGTTACCATACCCAGAACGAGCGACTTCCCACTCAGGCAGTTTCACACCTTTCCACTCCTCCAACAGCCAAAGGGACTCCGTTAAATCCAGCCCTTAAGATACAAAATGACCGTGTGATTCCCGTCTCCGTTATCAGACATGGAGACACTTGGCACAATGGCAGAAAACGGGGATCCACCAAAAAACTAGAGCAACAACACAGGTACTCCAGGCAACCGCCCTGCAGGAAGAGTTCACAAATTAGCCAATAGACAATACACACGCCACGGTTCAGTACCACACAAAACACCAACCGAGAAGAAACATTTCATACCGCTCAGTTAAGAAGTTGCCTCTTTCTCAACGAAGCTGGGAAACAAATTCTGCAAAGTTGCTCCTTTCCTATTTCAACAATGGCGCTGAAAAAAACCTGCCATCAACGGGAACAGACATCACAGGCTGTGGTTTAGCCCAGACACACCTTCCTGCGCTGTCACAACAGCCACACAAGTGCCAGCGCTCACC
>JAHREE010100638.1:0-10681 GCA_033628505.1 Tringa tobata | reverse complement strand
TGCAACCCCTTGATGTCTGCATAACAGCCTTCCATCTCCCGGTTCCCCGCAAAGAGTGACAGAGCTATAACAATCTGGAAAGAGGCAAACAAGAAGCAAAAACCCACTGGGATCCAGGGAAAAATCTGTGTCCTGCAGGATGTAAATCAAAAATAGAAATGCTCTTCCCTCCCTCCGCCCCACAAGTATTTGATAAACAGATAATGTAGGAAATGTATAATTTTGCAAAGCCACGCTAGCCACCTTTTTTTCATGCAATAAGCCAGAAAATGTTTATTGCATGAGCAGAGCAGAAGCTGTAATGTTGTAAAATGATAGTGCTGGGGAGCCATCTGCTTATTGACTGAAGTCTGGAGCAGGGGCTTTCTGCTACAGTGCCTCGCATGGATGTGTGTGTGCACGCGTGTGTGCCAGGCACGCACACCGAACACGTACTGGCTACGTGATTCCTCACGCCCAGGGGCCGCTCGCTCACGCCTGGACACACCAGAGCGTGCCCTGCGAGCACTGCCAGCCTCCCTGGCTTTTTCTCTTTTCGCCCTGCTGCCTTCCTCCTCCCTCGACCAGCCAAGCCTCTGAGCCCTGCCCGCGTTCCTCAGCGCCTTCTGCCCTTTCACTGTTGACGTGAAACCACTCTGGTTTTCCTAAATTGTGCTGTCACTCGCGGCGAGCGAGGGACCCCGTCCGCACGTGGTGCTGGGACTTTGGGAGAGCTGCTTTCCCCAGCGTGGGGAGCAGGAAATTTATATGGGTGGGCTGCACTTCACCAGGGCTCCCTGTTTAGCTCGGAGGAACCTCAGGGTGTTGTTGGGTTCCGTGGGGATGAGCTGTGGGGTGGCGGCTGGGAAGAGGGCAGGCACAGAGGATGCAGTGGGAGGGTCTCCTCCCCCCCCTCCCAACTCACAGCTCTGCTTTGCAAAGCGGGGTGACAGAAAAGCAAAGACGAAGCTGAGAAGCAGACCCGTAAGCTTAGGGACCCTCGGGAGGGCTTTGCACTAGCATATAGTGAGAGGGGGAACTCACTGGCACGGCACTGGTGAGGGGCACATCGGGGGGCTCAGCACAGACCTGTTGTGGATCTGCATCCCACGAGAGCCCCTTGCATCCCAGGCTCCTCCGGCTACAGCCTCCGAGCCACACCAGCACAGGGGCGCCTGGAGTTAAGCGGGGGATTACGCCCGTATGAATGGCTGGCATTGAACTCCTAAACTCTGGAAATCAAATTCTGCCCTGCACAACGGCGGCACCGCTCCGGCTGAGGTCAGGGGGATTTGTGGCTGCTTGTAAGAGAGCCAAATCTGTCTTTTCTTCCCCTGCTGAAGGTCACGCCACGCTGCCCTCAGCATCTGGCTAATCCAGCCGGTGCCCTTCACCCATAGGCAGAGCCAGGTGTCTCCGGCACCTGCCGGGGCCACACTAAGCCCTGTGCCGGTGTCCCCTCTCACACCGCGGTAGCAGCAGGGACCCAGGGTGCCACGTGTGTTCCTGCACCCGTCAGTGCCACAGCCTGGCTGCAAGAAATCGGGCTGCCAGTCTCCGACACAGTGAATGTGGTCTGTAGCGTTGCGCGCCTTTGTTTTGATGACAGGAGCAGTGAAATCACACCCACGGGACAGAAGGGATACCGAAATTATGATATCGCCCTTTGGAATTATTTCGCAGTCAATGTAGCTCTCCTGTCCTCTCGGTGATATTTTACCCAGACGTTGCTCAAAGGATCACTGTCTTATATTAATCCATTTCTGTTGATGCACCGAATAAAATGCTATATTCCCCCTAGCACTCCTGCTGTCCATTTTGTTTCCAAGCAGCGAGCTGCCACCGTCCACGGGCAGCGGTGTTTGTCTGCTGCTGTGAATTACGATGGGCTATCGCAGCACAGGAACAGGGCACAGATTCATTCAGTCTCCTGCTCGCTCACAAGCTGCTCCTGTATTATTGATAACCCAGGGCTGAGTGATTATTGCATATATAAATTTATTTTAATTTCTTATGATTGCTGCTGTGATTAAATTATGTGCCAGGTTGTACTTACCCTGGCAGTGATTAGGCGCTACAAGCCATGGCAGAGTTTACGTTAGAGAGGCTGATAGATGAGAGGGGACTGGTTTTCCCCACGAAGGGCTTTGGTCTAGACCTGCAGAGGGATTTCGGTGCGTGCATTTGCTTGATATCAGTTTTGCCGGGTCTGGGTCCTGGCCGTGAGCTTGGTGCAGTAATATTGGTTTTGTTGTGTGGACTTTACACATTTCCCGGGAGAGCTGTAGCTCCGGTAGCACGTGTCGGGCTCCTGACGTGGATTTTCTTGGCTCAGTTCTCTTTTGCGTTCCCAGCAGGGTTGTCCCCGTGCCCTGGGGCTGCTTTGTCCAAACCTGGCAGGAGCAAGTGGCTCTGCCTGGGCTGCCAGAACCAAATCCAAACTGTACCGTTGCTTGTTTTTTCCAACCTGCCCCATACTCTATAGAATTACGAACTTTGGGCTGGAGTTGTAAAGGTCCTTAGGCACCTAAGGATGGAGAGAGGAGCTGAGAAAGGTGAGGTGCCTACACCCTCTTCACTTGCCCAGCAGACACCCATCTGCATTTTGAATATCTTTCAATAGCTGGCTATTAGGGCCAGGTAAAGCTAATTGTATGAGTAAGTCTGTTGACTTAGTTACTCCTGTAAACATTGACAGAATCCAGCCCCCCTGTTAGTCAATAGAAAACACTTCCCAGCAGAAAATACAAACAAATTGCTCTTCGTATCATAACATTTTAAAATAAGAATATCAGTAAGGAGCTAAGTCAAAACCGCATTTTAGATTCAACAGATTATTCAGCAGAAAAGGCGAAAACAATGAAGCTCCTCTGAGTATGATAATAAGCAAACACAGACGTATTGCTTTTTCAGATCACAAAATCTCAATACCCAAGATCAGTAGAAAACTAAGTAGAAAATGCTTTTTATAGGATTCAAATTCCAATTAAATTAGAGCAGATTATTCAACAAGAAAGCCTACAAAATGAAGTCTCAGTTTATGTATTGGAAAGCAAAATGCAAATATGTTGCTTTCCGGCTCACAGGTTTTCAAACCAAAAGACAAACTTACTTTAAGTAAAAATGATTTCATTCAAATTCTGGGGGAATCGACTCAAGTAACTGATCCTCAACTGAATTATTCAGCTTTTTTATCAACAGACTTATTTCTTCCCTCTTTATTCTTAATTTGCCTATTCATAAATCCCACTGCTTTGTCAGTCATAAGAAATACTTTCCAGTAGCTTTGACAAAGCAAAAATTAGCAGGGGAGAGAACTGGCACATAAACGCTTCGCTGCAAAATACTTCCTTGCAACGTAAGATATTTTTCTCTTCCTGCAGGTTTAATGCCAGCAGAAATCAATGCGATCATCTCAGCTAACCCTCCCACGTGGTGCTCACCGCAGGGCTTCCCCCCTCCTGGGGCTTTGGGGACAGTCCCCGGGCTGTCCCCCACCCGTGGGTGTTTGGACCCTTGGTTTTGGGCAGCCGAGGGAGGGAAAGGTGTGCGGTGGGTGGGGAGTCCCGGTGCCACCACTCCGGTCCCCACCGGCACCCCCAGGGGAACGTCTTTGCTTTTAGAAACTCTGCTTTGGGCTGGAAGGTCCCACAGGACAGAAGGACGTGGTCTTGGGTAGACGGCTCTGTTACTCTATTTCCTTTGCTCTTAAACAGTGGTATCTTCTCTCCAGCCTGCGATTGCCTGGCTTTGACTTGGAGCCATTGGATCTCATTATGTGAGCTTGTGCGGGTCGTGGGTGTTTCTAGGGGAAATACCGGTGATCATAAATCTTTCTGTTTGATCTACAAACATCAATCTCTGCTGATCTAAAGAAGACTCAAAGGTTACCGGGAGAGTTTGAGTCAGAGGGGAAGAACTAGATGAAAATCTTAGTTCTGTAATTTTATTAGGAATTGGGAAATATTTTAACAGGGGGATTAAATGTATCTTTAAATACTGAACTTAAAAAGAAGGAAGGGATTTGTTCAACTGAAACACCGGAGGAATTGTAGGACCTTAGAAACAATTTGTAGAACCTCATTAAATCGGAGAAGGCTCTGCGAATCTGTCCAGCTTTCCCAAAGAACTTTGAACCTTCGTTCTGGCTCCAGTCTGCAGCTATTTGCTGCTGCGGCTGCAGAGCAGTAACCTGCCTGCAGGCACCACGAGCCACCGAGCCACCTCCCAGGACCCCGGGGGCTGCGATGCAGGGTGGTAAATGCAGTCAAGGTCAGGGTCCCTCCTTGTAATCACTGCCAATTCTCCCAGCTTCTCCGGGTGATGGCTCTCCCTGAGGCTCGCGTTAGCCCAAGGAGTGGAAGGGGCAGTGGGTGCCTTGGGTGAGAGGTTGGAATTTGGGGGGGTGAGATGTGGTCTTCCGTCTGCTCTGGAAACATTCTGGGCATGTTTAGTTTGGAGAAGAGGAGGCTAAGGGGAGACCTCGTTGCCCTCTACAACTCCCTGAAAGGAGGGTGTAGAGAGGTGGGGGTTGGCCTCTTCTCCCAAGGGAATAACGACGGGACCAGAGGAAATGGTCTGAAGTTGGGGCAGGGGAGGTTTAGATTAGATATCAGGAAGAATTGCTTTACTGAAAGACTGGTCAGGCACTGGAACAGCCTGCCCAGGGAGGTGGTGGAGTCACCAACCCTGGAGGTATTTAGGAAACATGTAGACGTGGCACTTCAGGGCATGCTCTAGTGCCCGAGATTGTTGGGTTGGATGGTTTTTTTGTGATTTTTTTGGTGGTTTTGTCTTGAGTTTTGGGTTTTTTTGTGTGTGTGTGAGTGTGTATGGTTGGACTCGATGATCTCAAAGGTCCCTTCCAACCATGAAGATTCTGTGATTACCTCACGTCTCTGCTGCAAAGTGTCTCCTCCTCCTCATCTCCTTGTTTGAAGGCATCACAGAAGGGAAACCGGTGATGCTGTTGCCATTTTTCCCTCTCTGGAGGGCAGGCTGGGAGAAGACACAGAGGGGCCATGAGGATTGGAGGTAGTTGCCACAGAAGCACTAACAGGGGGTGACAGCTTGGACCCGTCATCCTTGCACCCTGCTGTGGCATGCGACGGTCAGGGCACGCTGTGCTGGTGGCTTGTGGGGACATGCCACCCAGCCCCGCTGTGAAAACCCTGCCTGCTGAGGATTTTTGCCTCCTGGGATGTGAGGGACGCTGGAGATTTTGGCAGCAGCACAGAGAGCAGCTGGGGTTTCTGGCACCTAGGAAGCTACTGAAGATGGCTTACATGTTTGAGAGGCACTTGGATATGTCGGTGCTGAGGAAGGAATGTCCCTACACTTCCCTTCTCCCTTGTTTCTTGCGTGGGGGTGAGGGTTCCCCACTCTTTGGAGCTCCAGCTGCGAGTGAGACTCCCTGTGCAAGGAGCCTTGGGAGTGTCACTCCTTTGGCACAGCCCCGGGGCTCTCCTGCCAGCCTTGTGACGGTGTTTCCCCGTGTGCTGGCACAGTGTCCTCGGCTGCTGCTGCCCTGCTGTGTGGTGGGGGACCTCACGGTGCGTGGTGGGGGACAGAGCCGGCAGTGGTGCTCCTCTCATGGAGAAGGCAAGCCCTTCAGCCACTGCGGCTATTTAACACTGTCTTCAGGCTGCCCAAGCCCTGTTCTGTCTGGTGGCAGAGATGCACAACAGCATCAAAGACTAACAAGTGCCCCGAGGAACGTGGATTTGAGGGAGAAGGGCTCTCATCACCCTCCCTCCAGATTTTAATGGCCATCTGACGTCTAGAAGTTGGCAGCAGAATGAAACCCCAACCTATACCCTCTTCCCTGTGTGATCTGTGCTTTGTGCCCACGAGGGGAGAGCTGTCACAGGTGCCACAGAGCAGAGGGACAATGCTTTACCAAACCCTCAGCACTGACTGAGCTTTTAGGTCTTCCCTTGGACGCAGCAAGGGTACAACTCAACCTTTGGGGGAAGGAGGGGACAAAACACAGGGCAGGGGCTGTCCATGCTCTGGGGGAGCTGGGGAGGGAGCAGGAGGGAGAAGGAAAGGGAGGGGAGATAAAAGGAGGTGGTGGAGAGCTGCTCCCTCCATCGCATTTCCCATTAGGGTGGCTTCAACAGCCCACAGCGTCCCCTCCTTGCAGAGGGTAATGGGCTTTCTGCAGAGCTCTTTGCTCTACCAGGAGGGAATGAGAAAGCAATGTCAAATACATGTTTGAAATGTCAACAGAAGGGCCCTGCAAGATTGACTGCAGTCTCGTGAAATATTTAATTCTTTCTCTACTTATGAAGAGAGATGTTATTCTGGATGAAAGATTTATACAGGGGGAGGAGGGCGAGGGAGGAGGGGAGAGAGAGGGGGAAGAGGCATGCAGGGAGAGGGAAAGGACCGGCTGGCTCCCTCTCTCCCTGCTACCCCTGACCGGGTGCCTGTTTGATCTGTCTGCCTCTTACTCATCGCTGGAAATGTTGGATGCTGCTTCATTATCTCAGCATCGTTTATTTCTATCAGCCCATCTTCCCTTTCTGCTGCCTTTATCTTCGCACAGATGTCTGTCGCAAAGCACGTGCCCACCCGCACGCCGGCCACCGAGCCCCAGACAGCCCACCCCAAAGCACGGGCTACCAGGAGCTGGGGACACCGGTGGCGGCATGGGGCCCTGGTGGGATGGCCATGAGGAAGCCGTCCACACCAAAGGGTGACACAGGGGTGTCACGTTGAATACGATGCCCCTTTTCCAGGCCTGCAGGTTTTATGCTGCCTGAGGGAGAGGTCTTGTTTTCCCGTGTGGGGCACTAGCATCTGCTGCTGCAGATTTGGGGGGACACAACTAGGCTGAGGGGGACGGGGAGGGCAAGGAAATCGTTCCCCTTGTCTCCTCCCTGCTCAGCACTGTCATCTGCTCTGCGTTCAAAGGCTCACTGCCTATCCATCTGCTTGGGGTCTGCTGAGCCGGGGGCCTGTGAACAGCCAGGTACCTCTGGGCTCCAGAGGGACCCCATCCTCCCGGTGACATGCCGGGGCTGTGACCCTCATCCTGCCCTGCGTCCCGCTGTGAGCTCCCCAGGGGGACAGCTGACCCGATCCATGGGTCCTTCCTCACTCTCCCTCCGTGGCAGGGCTGGCACCCGAAGGGGGAGTGGGATGGATGTCTGCAGACATGCTCACCCGGAGCCTCCTGGGCAGCGGAGCTTAGCGGAGGCCTCTGGCATCTGTTGTAATGTCAATAACAGGGATAATCCATCTGAGGTCGTGTTAGCGAGGCCAGAACCGGCTGAGGCAGCGTCTCCCCATCCCTGCAATCCTTGAGATAGAAAATGAAGGAGTTCCCACCAGCAAGAGGAACAGAGATGTAAAATTCCAATAGCACTAAAAGAAAAAAAAAAGAAAAAATCTTAAAAAAACCCTTTTGATTCCACTGAATAGGGGATTTTTTTTAATAATTTCAAAACATTTTGATAGTTGCTTTTCATTTCTAGTTCTTTTTGCAAAACTGTAAATTACCTTAGATTTATTAACCTAAAAATTGATTTTCTTTCATTTCAAATGTGTCAAAAATGGGACATTTTGACCTTCTGAGCCTTTTTCCAGAATTTTTGTGAAATGGGTAATTTGTCACAATTGATCCTTTTTTTGGAAGGCTTTGAATTTCAACCAACTGGTATTTACTGACGAAAACACACTTAGTTGACAAATTCCCAAACCAGATCTCTTCAGGCGGTGGCTGTGATTTTGGGTTTCCAGAGTGGAGTGGAGGAAGGTTTTGGTACGTGATTAGGAGCTTTCACATCCTGGGTGGGGACGCATCCTGCGAGCGGGCACCTCTCGGAGGGTTCCATCTCTCTGTACCTGCCCAGCTCAGCTTCAAAGCAGAGACCTGGAGCTGAAATGGGTGGTAGTGTCCCCTCTCGAGGCCCCTGGGCCACCCGTGTCCCCACTGTTCTCTGTGGTCCAGGGCAGAGCAGCTCAGAAACCCGCCGTTCCCCTCGCATCTCCCCGCTGAAACCACACGCACCGGCATCGCTGCCATCCGAGCTGTTACACTCACTGCAGCGTTAAACCTTGATAAATGCCTTTAATATTTAATTGGTCTTTAAAAAACATAAATAGGCAGGATATTAAATGCAACTCCTCGGGCAGAATAAGGCGGGTAATGTATGTTACCCAGCGACTGGTGGCATCTTTTGCAAAATGCACTTAATGTGGTTTGAAAACTGAGAGCTTGGGAAACGTTTCCTTTCCTTCTGCACGCCGAGGGCAGCGGGAAGCCGGCGGTGCCCGGGAAAGCACCTTTCCTTCCACCCTGTGCCCCTCAGCCGTGCAGAGCACGCCGGGTGTGGAGTTTAGAGGTGCTCGAACACGGGAACTTCGCTGTCTCCGGAAAGGGGACGTGTGCCTTCGTTACACACCCTCCAGGGTTCCTCTGGGGCCCCCGTGCCTGCTAACGAGATCACCAGAGGCCCCTCCTGCTCCAGCCTCCGCCGGCTGCCTCAGCCAAGTGGGAGCTGTTAGTTCCAGCCATTAAAGGCTGTTTCCTGAGGGTCCAGCGGTTGTTGTGCAATTTGCAGTAGTAGATAGGGGTGAGAAGCACCGGGGCGTTCAGACGGGAATACGGCGGCAACGGAGCCAAATGATGATGAGGATGCTGAGTCCTAGGGCCGTGTCCTTTGTGGGTGACAGCGGTGGCAGTTCCTCCAGCCGCAGTGCATCCATGTGAAGTGGTATCCGCTCAGGATTTTGCAGGATTTGCCTGCAAATTCCCACCTCCAGCTGTGCCAGGTTTTCATAGGACGTCAACTCCAGCCCCACACGTCCTGGCGTGAGCCCATCCCTGGGGAAGTCGATTCCACTGCCTCACTGAGACACGAGATCAGGGGCCGGAGCTTGGGCCTGGCAGTTGCTAAGAGCAAGTTGTGGACTGTAAAGTAGATGTGTGGGCAAATAACCCTTGGGAAAACTAAACCAAACAAAAAAAAGAGCCCCTACTCAAACATCTTTTGAAGTTCACAGGAGGTTCAACTGATGTGCTGAGGGAAAATATAGGTTTTTAGGGAGGCTGGGGTTCGGTCATTTCCCCCCTCACCACCCGAGCCAGCAATCCTCACACAGGAGATGGGAGTAATCCAAGGAGCATCCTCCCCTGCCATCTCCAGCACACTCGTCCGACTCCTTCAGCATTGCCAGCACAAGTGGTGGGTGAACTTCCACACCTCTAGAGGCTGATTTTTCAATCAGACGAGCACTTAAGCCTCCCAGAGTTCAGGTACTTGTCTCTCCGCTGCCACTCCTGCCTCTTCAGCGTGAACAAGTGGGCTGGAGATCCCCAGAGAGCAACCTCTGCTATGAAGTTGCTAGTGCCTGGGGCTTGCAGGTTGGGGGTGGCATGAAAATAGCCGCTCTTTGAGCTCAAGCTCCCTGTTGTTCACCCACAGCAGCGTCTCAGCCACCATCAGCTTCTTCTAAATATGGAGAAATGCTGCAGGCCATTCGGCAGCAGCGCCAGGGAGCTGCCACTAAACGCACGGGAATAATGATCCCGCTGCTGGGCGGCCCTGAAAGAGCAGAGATGTCGGGAGGGAGCGGAAGCAGCAGCAGTAATAAAGAAGGAGCGATCTGGCAGGGAAAAGCTTGATCTGAGGGCTAGGTGACAGGTCCGCCGGGGCTTTTCCTGCGCAGGCTTGAGGGAGGAACCTGGGACTTGTTGGAGGGAAGGAAAAGGCAGGAACAGCTTACGCCTCACCTGGACAGCATTCAACCCACCGCAACTATGCCTTCGTGCGCAGCGGGGAGATCCCTTCTGCTCTTCCATCTCTCCAGATGGAGCGGGCGGGGGTGGCACGCAAGCCTGGATCAGGCAGCTCCCGCAGCCGTGCCCTGTGGTGCAGGCAGTCCCTGCCTGCCCTCTCCCTGCCGCCTGCACGGGACCCAGCCGGCTGCCTCCCTGCACTGACCAGCAGAGTGGCATTTCCCACCCGGAGCAGAAGCAGGGTCCTATGGGACCCGCTACACACACGCTGGTCCTCCTTCTCTCGTGAAGCTCCTCAAAACCCACCCAAAAGCAACATGGAGGAAGTCAGCACAGGCCGGCAGGAGCTGGCAGCATCCACCTCTCTAGCCTTTTCCTTTCTCCACTTTTATTCTCCCTCTTCTGCAGAACCAAAACATTTTGGAGACTCTGCACTCTGTGCTAGCCTATTATTCACAGAACCTCCTATCTCCCTGCTTCAGGATGCTGCCTGGATCCGACCAATTACCAGCTCCCTTGATGTATAACACCATAAAACCCTTAACCTCATTATAGAAAATTTCTTTTGAATGGCCTTTAAAAACCATCTCATTACACAGGAAGAACTGTAATTACCTTTAACAAGACAGAGATATTGTGCGAGCGAGTGCGTTTGGGCTGTCAAAACAGCAGCGGTGGGAGTTCATCTCCAGCCGGTTTCACCACAAGGGCAAACACTTTGTAATTCCCTCCCCTGCCCCGCGCTTCATCCCGGCCCTCCTTCTGCCTCTCATTCCTCCCTTATCCATGCCTTTGCCGGGCAAACACAACTCCTCGCTTGGCTCCATTTTCCAAGATAAAGCCCGTCTTCCCCAGATCTCGTCTTTCTAATGCTCCTGGTCTCTGCAGTCTCTGCAAAGCCTGTCCCTGCTCTGAGATAATGCATGGTCAATGCTGTCCAAGAGCTGCTGGTGC
>JAHREE010100632.1:0-11002 GCA_033628505.1 Tringa tobata | reverse complement strand
GGGAGAGAAGAGGCGTGCAGCTACTCCCCCGCGGCAGGACCCGGGACACACCGACGCCCGCCCCGCCACAAGCACCGCCCGCTAGTACGTCACTTCCTGCCGCCACAGGGCTTCCCCGGAAGCGGAAGCGCCTTGAGGCGGCGGTTCCGTTGCTGCCGTTAGGGGTGTAGGGGTTCGCGGCGGAGAGGAGAGGTGAGGTGGGGCGGGCTCCGCCGCTCCTTTCCGGCCCTCTCTCGGTTTCTCCTCGGCGGGGCCTTCCCCCCTCGCCTCCGCCATGCACCCTGTTTTCCAGAGCAGCCGGCGCGACTTCACCTTCGGGCCGTGGAAGCTGAGCGCCGCCCGGACGCACATCATGAAGTCGGCGCAGGCCGAGAGGTGGGGCGGGGAGCGGAACGACGGTATCTGCGCTGCTGGCTGCCCTTCCTCGGGGCTGGGAGCTCTCTCCCTGGCGGCCAGGGGTTTGGGGCTCCTTCTTCGTCCCTGGAGGTGTTCAAGGCCAGGCTGGATGGGGCTTTGAGCAAGCTGCTCTGGTGGGAGGTGTCCCTGCCCAGGGCAGGGGGGTTGGAACTAGATGATCTCTAACGTCCTTTCCAGCTCTAACCGTTCTATGAGTCTATCATTCTTACCTTACCACAAATAAATAACGTCCCCCTGGGTAGGGAAGACGCTCTTTATTCCTACTGGAATAAACTAAGCTACTAAGCTACTGCTCGGGGTTTGGGATGGGTGTTGTTCCCTCTCTTTTTGAGAGGGTAATCTTGACTTTTGGCTTGAGAAACTGGGGTGATTTGAGTTGCACAGGGTTTCCAGAATTTTGTTTTTAATGATTGCTAACGGTTATGGAGATCTGGACCTCTGTGAACTGAAGCCTGCTAATTAGAAGCCTGCTTTTCTTAATTACTTTTTAATGGTGATTAAGGTTCTTTTAAATGTGGTCTGCAGACTGTCATAAGCTGTTCCGTGGTAATGGCTATTTTAAGATAGTAGATTTCATTAAAAATTTATTGTTTGCACTCTCCTTGTAGTAGTAATTTCCACTGCTGCCAAACTCTTGGAGAAGATGCTCCTGTGTCAGCATCAAGTGCTTAAGTCAGATTTGGTAATGTGGAACTGAACAGTTCATCTGTGTAATGCCATAGCTGACCTTGGTAGCTATTGAATTTGACAGACACTTCTTGGTTTCAGTTTCTGGAATACATACACGGAAATCTTGTTAATCTGGTTAAAAGTATCTTCGTTTGCGTTGCTTTTAACTTTTCTGAGGGCAATTATTTGATAAAGTCCCATGTCTTGAAATGTTATGTTTGAGGGTTTATTTATTATAGGAAATTGTCATCGTTTAGTATATAGTATAGTAAAATATTAATTTTTTTGTTAACAGCATTACACTTTTTTTTAAACTGGGTATCTGCCTTAAAACAGGTTAAAACTATGTTCCTTCCTCCATATTTATCCTGTGTTCGAGGCCTAAAATAATCTTCTCAAGCTGCTTTTGACTAGTGGTCCTTTAGTTTTTGCAGTTACAGATAAGGAAACTTGAATCCTGTGATTTAGTCATTTTCCAGCTAAGCTGTATCTGTGTCCTGCAGGGGAAGGAGGGCTATTATTAGAGTATCCCATTTTCATGGTGTGTTTGGAGGACTTACTTTGTAGGATGCTACCTCGTAAAAATGAAGATCTTTATTCTTAAGATCGGGAGGATGTTAACTCTCTTCAATATCTGTAAACAAGAGAGACACTTGAACTGCCAGTCTAGAAGCCAGATTGCCTGCTGTACTCATCTTCTGATCTATTCAGTTTCTTTAACTGTAGCTATTTTAAAATAGTCACCTCTGTAGTTTTCAGAAATTGCCTTTATCTGTTTACATGTTTTTGAGGGGGATGCAGTGTATCAGAACGTATTGAAAAAGCCTGAAAAGTAAAGTTGCAAGAGCCACAACACGAGCTTGAAAGAACACAGCGGATTTTGCAGGGTAGGGAAGAGAAGTCCAAAATTAGCCATTTTCCTGTAGGTCTTAGTAGCTAGCATGAGATCCCCAAAGCAATTCCTCCACTTCAAATCTGAAGGGTCAGGAGATATTCAGTTGCAGTGCGTTTAGTCAGTTTCCTTTTATAATGTATTTTTCTTGGCATTTTGCCTTTTTTATTGCTTGGGGTACATCATTAGTATTTGGAGGAGTTTTACTTCGGTAAACATATATTACAAAAATCCCTTGGCAACCTCTGTGGGAAGGTGAAGGATTAAATTTGCCGTACCTAAGAACTCCTTTCTGTGCTGGAGTTGGTCTTTGCAGGTCAAGGGGCCTGCAATGTGATGAAATGGAAAAGTTCATAACATTTTTCTGTCTTTTCTGGGAAAGGCATGGTATCTTTTTCTCCAGGTCTACGAATTCTCTATTTCTGTTTCACTTTGGTTAGCATAATGTTCTTTTGTATGCAGGGTCACAGAAATATCCACTTTTTTATTTCTCAGGGATGCCTTATTATTGATGTGAAAGTTGTGATTAGGACACTTCCTGCCCCCCTCCCTTCTTTTTATAATTAGTGTATTTCCTAAAGTTTTCTTTCCAGATGTCACGTATTTATTTTTGATCTCGATAAGCAAAGCAGGTAGTGGTAGGGAGGAAAAGAAGTAGACAAAGGCTTTTGGTAAATAAGGTGTGTGTATAAAGTGGTGTTATATGTGTGTGTGTTTATATATAGTGTATGTAGATATATACATATGTATGAATAAGCATAAAGATTGATATAAAACAAAAAGTGAAATAGCATGGTTTGAGGTTTTATGCAAGGATCACGTTTACTTCGTTTATGCAGTACTTTGTTCAGCTGGGTCTGTGGCTATGGCTCTGGCTTTCATGCTTAAGGCTACAAATACCAGCATGTATTCTCTACCAGCTCGGGAAAGTAGTAGAGCACAGCAGTGTCTTCTGCACTTGATTTTTTCCCATATTCTGCCAGGGTTGTTTTCAGCCCCTTTTTGTAGGCTTCTAAATTTGGAGGTATGGACCACTGTGCAGAGAGTTTAAGCTTGCTGACATTGAGTGCTTGTTCCTAAACTTTTTGGGCACCTGCCGAAGTAGTTCATGGACCATCCAGGAGTTTGCTACAACAGGTTGAAAGCTGCTACTTCATGCTCATCAGATACTGTTTTGATTCCTCATGTGTGAGACTTTTGTATAAGCCTGATGTAGAAGGAATGTTTTAGAAATAGTTCCATGGTGTAAAAGTCACTTTGGATCAATGACTCTGCAATTCATGTCCAATTATTAAACTGGGAAAACAAAAAAGTTTTGGAGAACATGTTGATCGTGTGTCTTCTAAATTACCATGGTCTAAAGAATGCTTGTTCCAGAACAAGGAGTGCTTTCAATGAGCTATAGCTGACTGATCTCTCTTCATGGGACTTTTATTTTTCTGTGCAGATTGGCTGATGAATTACACATGCCTTCCCTGCCAGAGATGATGTTTGGAGACAATATCCTAAGAATACAGCATGATCATGGTTTTGGAATTGAGTTCAATGCAACAGATGCTTTAAAATGTGTCAATAATTGTCAAGGTATGATCAAAGTGGCTTGTGCAGAGGAGTGGCAAGAGAGCAGGTACAGTATTTTATCACTGGTGGGCAAGTACTGCTGTATTGTATGTGAAACTGTCATAAAGTAGTTAAAAGAACAGGCTGAACTCTTGAAGACCGTGCTATGTTTGATTCTACCATAGATAAGGTGTGTGATCTTAGAAGTCACTTAGCTTTTCTTTGCTGTGATCATCCTCTCTGTTAAATTGGGTCAGCTATATGTTTTCACTTGTGTCTTGGCTTTCTTAAAATAAACTACAAGTGTAACGTGGCTTAATGCTGTTTCTGTTTATTCAAACTCATAGAGCCTCAAGCATTACAAGATTGTATTGTGGCGTTTCAAAGTGCACAGTGTTGCCATGGGTTCAAAATCTTAGCCTTAGGAATATAGCAGAACAATTACCATGCATCAGAACTAATTGTACTGCTTAATATTTGTGGAATTAGTTGCAGAGCACATAGAAATAAAGCAGAGAGAAACAAAAGCTAAGGCAAATAGCAGTGTCGATGATTGCTGTGTGTTGTCAGCAGATTGCTTTCTGCCTACTTAAAAAAATTGTCTTGAAATACAATTTTTCAATAACATTAAACTAAAAATCTTTATTTCTGACTCACAGGACAGAGACTGTGTTAGCACAGGAATTCTGGAAACAGCTTCATAATTTATTATAGAAATGTGTTGTGAAAGAAGCAATACTGTATGATTAAGTCTTGACATCATCATTGCAGCACAGACGATGCTGCTGGTTTTCTTCTTGAAGAGTATCAGAATTGTAATACATAATCTTATGTGAGGTTGTAATTTTTTTAAGAATTACTACAAAGCATTCTGTTTTCTCTTTAACTTCTTGAGGAGTGAGACTGAGCACACTAAGGAAGTTGTCAAGCCATATGATTGGACTTACACAACAGACTACAAAGGAACTTTGCTGGGAGACACTGCAACATTAAAGGTAACCATTTGTCCTTGTTAAATGCTGATTGTATATTGTTTCCGTTAAAGCTTAGAAGCTGTTATAGAGTGGTTTAGGTTGGAAGGGACCTTTTAAAGATCATCTAGTTCCAACCCCCCTACAATGGGCAGGGACATCTCCCACTAGACCAAGTTACTCAGAGCACCATCCAACCTGACCTTAAATATGCAGATATGTAGATCTGGCTGCTTTCAATGGCTTTATGTTTTTTTGCAACAGTAATTCCTCATATCTAAATTGACAGACCCTCCCTTGTGTTTATTTTTTTTAAAATAAGACTGAAGTCTTCTCTTTATACAGATCACTTGCTACTAAGCAGATAATCTATTTTAATTCACTAGGATTGCATTAGTTATAGATCGCTTGAGTTACCGTACAATTAGAAGTGCAGCATAGAAATAAATGATGTCTTGTTGGCCTGTAGTCTTTGGGCAGCAGAAGCGTAAGAGTGTATATGGAGATCATGAGATGGAAGACATGCAAGTACTTGATTTCTGTGAAAAGGCTTTATTTGAATCCTGTGCAGCGTTTGTCGTTGGCTAGAGATACTAAGTGGATGGAATACTGCTAAACATTAGGCATCTTCAAATCATTTCAAATACAGAAAAAGAGGAGATTTGTTTGCAGCTGAAACTCTACTGAGAGCCTGTACCCAGAGGGCACTTTATTCCAGCATTTTCCACTCTTGGTTTTTACTTTGATCAGTGTTTCCTCTTGGAAGCTTTGGTTTTAATTTTGACTTTTCCTCTTAGAGTTTTGGGATGTTTTAAGCTTCGTGCCCTAAAAGTTTTTTCCTTTCTAAAACTAGCAATTGCAGGATTTAAAAGATCAGGACAAACTTTATGTAGTTTGGCAACAAATTAATATGCTAGCCATTCTTAATCTTTATCTTTAGGTTGTTCCTACAACAGAACACATAAATACAGAGAAATTGAAAGCCAGGGAACAAATTATGTTTTTTGAAGAAGTACTTCTCTTTGAAGATGAACTTCACGATCATGGAGTATCAAGTTTGAGTGTAAAAATAGTGAGTACTAAGAGTTGTATACAAGGTGCTTGGTGACTCAGTTGGCTAATGTATCCAAAATGCAGCCACTTTTTGCATGTTGTTCCTTCTGGGATTAAAAGTTTAAAATGCAGAGTTCTTTATCCTTGCTCTTAGAAATATAATCTTGCTGAAAACCATATTGTCTTGAAATCTTTCTGTCTGTTGGTTCAGGGAACAATCTCACTGAATCTCACTGAATTTTTAGAGTTGGAAGGGACCATAGAGATCATCTAGTCCAACTCTCCTGCCAAAGCAGGACCACCCAGAGCATGTCAGATCATGCTACTCAGGACGGCATCCAGGCGGGTCTTGAAAATCTCCAAAGAAGGGGACTCCACGACCTCCCTGGGCAGCCTGTTCCAGGGCTCCGTCACCCTCACTGTGAAAAAGTTTTTCCTCATATTCAAGTGGAACGTCTTATGTTCCAACTTGTGCCCATTACCCCTTGTCCTCTCACTGGCAACTACTGAAAAGAGTCTGGTTCCCTCCTCCTTCAGTCCGCCCTTGAGATACTTATAGGCATTGATAAGGTCTCCCCTCAGCCTTCTCTTCTCCAGACTAAAGAGTCCCAGCTCTCTCAGCCTCTCCTTATAAGGGAGATGCTCCAGTCCTCGAATCTCTTCCCTCTTTCTGCATCTTGCCTAAGAATCTTTTGAGTCCCTTTCTGCCCTGCTGTCCAATGATAGCTGTAGCATAGCAACAGCCCAAATTTTGGCTTTACCACCAGAAGCTCCTCATACTGTCTCTTGTTGTGAATATCTGATATAGAAAATGCATACTTAAAAGTAAAAAAAAAAAAAAAAAAAATGCTGAATGCAACGTCTTTATTTTTGCAGAGAGTCATGCCTTCCAGCTTTTTTGTGCTGTTGAGGTTTTTCTTGCGAGTTGATGGAGTGCTTATCAGGATGAATGATACGAGGCTTCATCATGAGGTAAACCCTTGTTCACCATCATGAATATTTTACAGACGCTCCCTTGCCATGTTACTGTCAGAGAAGCCCCGCTGATATTCCTGTAGTTTAATACTGATGTCTGGGGGCACAGAGGTTACCTGAACTCAACTTTCAAGTGTATTTTGTTATTATGGTGGTGTTGAAGTAGCAACCAAGTGCTGGATGCCATGGGGCTGGGTATTGTATGAGCAGAGTAGGCAACCGTTACGTGAAGTAAACATTTAAATATATTTGATAGACACACATTAGAGAGGAAGTACAAGAGGAAAAACAGGCAACAGCAAACGGTGTGATATTATTCTTATCCTTGTCTCAAAGTAAATGTTTTTTGGCTTGTCTAATAAATGACAGGCAAGTTTTAACTTGTAAGCAACTGTCCATACTACACTGAGTTCTAGTATCTCAGAAATACAACATAACAGTTGTGGTTTTCTTATTCTATCTAGTTCTAGGTGTACTGATGTAGGAGTTCTAGCTGAGTAGAGATTAACAAGCATATTCAGTCATAGAATTTTTTTTTTTCCATGCATGCACACAGAAAGGTGACTTTTGGGAAAGAGAACATTGCTAAACACCTTTCTCTGTCTTCATGAATTTGAATGTACGTTTCTGCTCCCAGGTGAAAATCTGTGGTCAACAAAATTCAAATGCTTACTAAATTCAATGTATTTAAATGCTTATTTTGCACTAATACTCGATGATAACTGTGCTTAATTTTTGCTGTTTTTTCCCCATCAGGCTGACAAGGCCTACATGTTGCGAGAATATACATCCAGAGAAAGCAAAATCTCAAGTTTAAAGGTATTGCGTTTTTTAAATGTGTTTGTTTTTTTTTTCCCTCTGCTTTTTAGAATTGTTTTATGGGCAGCATAGAAAATACTCTGTCTGTAAATCATTCTTTGTTAGGTTTGGAATCTATACCGAGGAAAAACCTTTCTGCTTGTGCAACATCTATTTTTTCAGATTTCAGGACAGATTCGCATTTGTAAATGCCCAGATCCATTGATCACATGACAATATATGGGCTTGGGTTACTTTTTCTACTTTTGAGTTAATAAGATTTTTTTAATTATTATTTTATTTTTTCATAGAACTATTCAGCCACAAAATCGGGTAGTCCGTGTCCCATGATGCCAAATTTCATGCATGCATGCTTGCAAGTAGCATTAGAGGTTAAGGTCTGTTTGGTTATAGACTCTCATTCGGTTTTTCTCAACTAAGTTTAATAGCCCACCTTAAAACTCTAGTAAAGGTTCAGACTAATTTGTGGCATGTTTTGAATTGCAGCTCTTGATTTTTATTCTTGACCCAACTTCTGATCTTGGGCGTTCTTTTTACTTTCCATCTCCCTTGTTTTTCCTTTATCTGTTAAAAGTGACTAATGTGTTATTAACCTGCTGAGGAAATATTTTTGCAAAATGTTTTTCTTTTTGAGGAAAGGGACATTGTATCATGTTTTAACAATATATGATCCCTATAAACAGGACTAAATTCAGATGTGAGCTTTTTGATAGTTTCATGGTTTTTGAAATATAAATCAGTGATCTAGGTTTTACTTCACGTCATGTTTAAAAATTACCATCCACGCTGTTAAATATTTTTTGCTGCCTGTTGTTATAGAGAGGAAATGCATATGGGTTTTCGGTTCCCTAGAACAGTTTGCATAGGTAATGTTAAAAAGATTCTTACTTTGCTTAGGCTTGAAATCATTGAAACAGTATTATAATTCCTTGCATGTTAGGGGTAGCCAAAATACAGGTTGCCTTTGAATAGTTCTCGATACACTTCTTAAATAATGTTGTTAGAATGTTTGTAGGTGGTTTTCTCAGTGTAGATTCTTTTTTTTCATCAAATATCTTGTATGTGATGAAGGTAAGTTGCCTACATGAATCTCCTGAGAAAGATAATAACTTAATGAAACCACCTAATTTCTTCAGATATGAAATGAAAATCCAATGAGTTTTAGTATTTCATATAAATGTCTGTGGTTGACTTCATAAAACTAATATAGATGTTGAAGTATATCAGTTATTAGTAGCTAAATCTGAGCAACTCCAATGAATATATTGCAATGGCTAGAAGACATTAAGCATGGAATCCCTTGTAGCCATGCTAGTCTTACGTAGTACTGGACTCTCAAAAAGACTGTTTGTTACATTCAAATGATAAACACTTTTTAAAAAAAAAAATAATTATAGATGTTCATGAATGTCTCTGTCTAATCTACTGCTTGAAAACATTAAATACCTTTCCTTAGTTTATTGATCCACACAAGGAGTAAAAGACTATGCACATCTGAGGTTATAAAGCAAATTTTAATAATTATGCCTGACTTCAGGGTTTCAATCAGGTAAATTATAGATCAATTGTTTGTAAAAGTTTGTGTTTGGAATAACTTTTTATTTTCTCTTCCTTTCATTCATTTGTTTCATGTAAAATTTTTGCTTCTTAGCACGTTCCACCTTCTCTGTTCACGGAACCTAACGAGATCTCTCAGTATCTACCCATAAAGGAGACAATCTGTGAAAAACTAGAATTCCCAGAGAAGCTGGAACCTAAGCCAGAAGCATCACTGGAAACTGTGTGTGTTAAGTCTAAATAAATGTGACTTTATATGGACTTGAAGTACACTGGAGATAATGTGAGCATGTAACCATTGCCATGGGGGGCGGTTTCACTATGAGTGGAATAAAGAATTTGGCTAATTTTTCTGTAGCCCTGAGAGAAAACATTTCAAGCAGGTTTTGCTAATTGTGTTGTTTGTTTGTTTGTTTTTTTAACCTGTATCTGGAGTTAATGATAGACTGGTGGTGAGTTACAGTCTTCAGCAGCACTGGAGAAAGACTCTCATGATAAAGAGTCTGGGTTCTGTTTAGTTCACCAGTTAAGCAGGAGTATTGTCTGGACCCTCCACCACAAACACTTCTATGAAGATTTTGTTATTGCTGCTTCAGATGCTAAGAGACTACTGGAGTCATAAAATTGGCATGATTTTATTTTTGAGAAATCATCCATGGTAAAAAAAAATAAAAATAAAAATGTTCCTCTGCATTTATTTTGAGCTGTCAATCCTAAACTACACGTTTTGCTTGGCTTCCCCTACTGTGGGCTGATAACCAACTTAATTACTTTTTGGAGTCTCTGATCCAGACTCTAATTTTAGAATGTTTATTTCATCTGAGGGTTTAAGGAGCAAAAGAGAAAAAAAATTGTATTTGTTTGACACTGTTTAAAGGTAAAATTACCTTATTTGTGCGGCATTAACTCCAGAGCAGGAGAAAGATGGAGGCTTAGAGACACACACGCTGGCAAGTCTCTTCACAAATACTAGTTTAATCTGATGTCAGCCAGATTTCTCTAGGCACTTCTGGAGACTATTACTTGGGGTCCGTATGCTGCTACAGTCACGTACTGTGTTGGAAATGTGTTGTACTGTATTGACCTTTTGTTGGAGGTATCGGGTGGTGTCGGTGTATGATGGTTATACTGCCCTGACAGTCACACTGCTAAATTGCAGAGTGGCTTATGTCTGGGGAAAAGAGGGGCCTTTAGTCTCTAATGCCTAAAGGATGCTGGTATTTGCGGTCCGATATAGCCTTTAAAGGATGCTAACATGTATTCCAGATACATAATTTGGGTTTATTTTTAAAATTCTTCAAGTTCTGATACTAACAGAAGTGTGATCACATGTACAGTCATGGGTTTAACTCAACACTTTGTAGATTAAACTTTTAAATATTTGTGTTGATTTTGGAAAGCCTAAATTATGTTAATGGTTTGGCTTAAGAATGGGGGAACTGAACAGAGTTGTCTAGGTTTACTGCTCACACTCAGTGAAGTGCAAGAAGCAAGTAACTGGTGAAAACCAGGCCTTGTGGTTTAAGGTGATGGCAGATAAGAATATGTACGCATTCTGATATCTTGGAGTTTTTTGTTTAAAAATCTTCATATTCTACACTGCATGACTTAATAGAAGCAACCCACTCCAAAACCTGGTATTTAACCAGGTCTTCTGAGAAATGGTTTTCATCTAGAGAAGACACCGAGGTTTTTAGGAAAAAGTCTACTGCCATTTAAATGACTGTCTTCTTAATAAAAACAACACATTTTGTTTCACTTTTATTTGAGGCAGCCTGGTCTAATAAATCTATCATAAGGTTGAAAGGCAAGAACTAACTGCAGTTTTTCCTGTGTCACTGATTTACTCTAACCACAGGGAAGTGACTTCTCTGTGCCTCAGTTCCCTGTATGTAAAATTAGGATTAATACATGCCTACCTCACTGAGGGTTTGTGAGGATTATTTTGTAAAAAGTTACTGATTAGAATATTTTTTTCTTTCCTGACTACACCTGCAGCCTTATCTTTGGAATCCTTTGAAAAGGATTACTGTTAAAAATCTTACGATCCATAGGATAAAATGAGCAAACTGAAATTAAAACAGTCTGA
>JAHREE010100446.1:0-10310 GCA_033628505.1 Tringa tobata | reverse complement strand
GAGAACCATCATTAAGACAAAACTCTCCACCTGAGTTATCCGCGTGGATAACTCCGTGCTGGAAGAGCAAGGGAAAGACCGGAGGCCAACAAAAAAAACCCAAAAAAACAACCCTGAAGTTATTGCAAAAACTTAACTGAAGAAGCTGCGCAAAGCAGAGGGGGGCAAATCCTGTCCTCCAAGATAAAAAAGTTGCAAACTTTTGATTTTTCAAGCGAACGCTCCCAACTCCTCGGTCACCACTTTTATCAACTCTTTCACAAGCGCCGGCAAAGTTCTGATTTCATTAGCAAAAGGGACATTAAAAAAAAAAAAAAAAAGCGGAAACCTTCAAATTTCCTGTGTTTTGCTGGCTCCCTCCTCTGGCACTTGGAAATATTTTTATTTTGTAATGGGTTTTGCCATGAAGTAATCGGAAGTACGGCCAGCATCCTCCTTGGACCTGCTCTTCAAGACAAGCAAGTCTCGCTCTGACTCATCAGAGAATCTGTTTTTAAAGCTTCTTTTTCTACCCCTGCTACGATAATTTAAACAGAGGAGTTTGCAGTGGGATTAGATTCTGTGACTTTTTTTTTGGTTTTTAAATAAAGATATGGTCGTCTCCTATGGCGGTCTGGCACCGTCTTCACAAAGGTTTTGGTGCCAGGCACAGATTTCTGCTTTCAGTTGCATTGTGTATTTTTTTTCTTACCTCATTATTAAGCATTATTACCTCGAGTTTGTGTGCATTTTATATTCTTCCCAGCACTTCAGTTTTTTGTTTGAAAAGGGACACTTCAAGGGCTTTTTAAACATTATTTCATTATTGTTCACGAAAAGCTTCTGACAGAAAACAGCATTTCCATTCTGTTTTAAAACTTGTAAACAACCTTTCCCCTTTATAAAGAAATAAAATATGTTTATCCATCTACCAAATCCTAGCAAGCAGAGAGCTACAGGGAGCCTGTTAACTCCAGGAGCTAAGGGTGGTAGGTGTTCAAAAATAATAAATACTAATGCTTGCTTCTCCAGCTTTCCTCTAAAGTTTCAAGGACTCTTGACGCCACCGCCCAACTCTAGCATGCAAAAACACCCAGCCAGCTTCAAAATGTCACGTTGGGTTCTTTTTTTTGCAGTTAGAGAAGCCAAAAGACCTGGAATCCATCTCATTTCACCCCCAGTTTTCCTGCTTACACCAGAAAAAGCTGGTCAGATCAACCAAGACCAGCCGTGAGGACTGGGAGGGACTCTATTTCCATGCATTTCCACGCAATGCCAGGGGAAAGATCTATGCTTTGGAGCTGAGAAATTTGGGACACCCATATAAAAACAGGTACTTTAGTAAAGCACAAGCTTAGTTTAAGGAGACGCATCACTCTTGGGTGCAGGCTGCACCCCAAGGGCTCTCTGCTATGGGGCTCGCAAATTAGGCAGATCCCATACCAACAGCAAGCAAGCTCTTGGGGAATTGAGAGGAATTGAGGAGGGGGTCTCATAGCAAGCACATCATCTTCTGGCCATGGCCCTCTCCCTTCCCCAGAGGAAAATGTGAGCTAACCCTCCAGAGCGGAGGCGGATAGGGAAAAGGAGAAGCTCAAAGCAAGAGGAGGGAAGCTGCGAGCGGCACGGGGAGGAAAGCTGCCACTCCAAGGCACTGCAAAATCACTAGACCCCCTTCAAGTGCTGCTCCCTCCTTCCCCAGGCACACAGCACTTCACATCTGGAGAGTTACTTCTGCACATCAGTCATTACCCACGCTCATCTGGAACAGCCAGCCAGCTACAAGCTACATAAATATTGACAGGGTACATTATTAAATAAATAGATCTGCTCAAGCGTTCAATATTGACCACTTGGAGAAGGCCTGGGGGGCAGGGGGGCTTCAGCCAGTCCCAAATTGGATAAGCATGGATGCAACCAAAGCATGGGATATGGCCCTTTGCTCAGGTCCCGAACACCAGCTGGGAGATGAGGAAGGAAAGGAAAGGAAATCCCTGGAGAGACAAGGAGGCAAAATCCTTGCATGGAAACAAAGCCTTGACAAGACATTTGTTTTTCTGGTTCTGTTCCCTTCTGGTCAAGTAACTTGAAAATTCAATAGCGTGCCTGGAGAACTGGGGCAAGGGAGGAAAGGAAAGCCAATGTGCTCCTCTGGGGACGATCAATCACAGAAGAAAAGCTGCCAAATCACCCTTGAGCTGCCCACGTGTGTTAATGGATGGGATTAGAGAGCTCCTTCTGGGGATCAAAGAAAAGCTGTCCCCCAGGAGCAGGCTGCCTTCAACTCCCAAAGTCCCACAGGACTCCCTTTTGCAGCCGCTCCTGCAAATATTTTCTTTGGGGGTCACAATCCCTTGAGTCTCATTAAGGATCTTGAAAGAAAAGACAACTTAATTTGAGGGAACCACACATCATCCCGTTTCGAGTCAAAATTACTCGCAGATGCCAACGTTGCATTATTTGGATGCAAGCCTCGGGTCTCAACTTCTAACACCCCCCCTCCCCAAAGGTATGCGCTGGGGCATCACCACTGCAATTAAATTGGAAACGATCGCTCAGAGTTTCAGCTCTTCTGCAGCCAATTGCATTCATCTCTCTGATATCAACCCATAAAAAAATAATAACTACAAGGGGGAGCTTGCTGGAGAAAATGGGCTTTACAAGTCTCCTGGTTTGGATCACAAGAGATCAAAAACCAAGAGTGGCAACAGCCTTGCAGCTCATGGCCCCTGGTAATAGGAACTCACCTATTTCGTGAACTCAGAAAGCAATCCAAAGGAGAATCATTCTTTATAATTGTTTTTCAACTTCTCCTCCAGCTGGAGGAATAATGACTGCACAATTCTCCTAACAACATGATCATAATCTATCAGCTCTATGAACTATAGAATGAACCCAAAGAGATAATTGGTGCAGGCACTGAATGATAAACATGTCAAGATTATGATTTCTTTGCTTAAAAATGAAACGAAGATATGATTGGAAATGCCATGCTTGGGGAGTACGAGCAATATTCCCATGCTCCATCATCTAAATTAGTTTATAATTTGCATACCCTTGTATTTTTAGGCATTGTTCGAAGGCAGGGGAGCTGTAAAACATTAAGATCCAAACATCAGCAGACTTTGTCCTTCAACAGCACCTTCCCCAGTCAAGATCTCGACGGGCAACAGAAAAGCCCCACGAGCGGAGGCAGCTCAAGAGGGTTCACCACCTCCTTCCCAGGGGGTTTTACAGCCCCAGAGATTCCCTGGAGGTGCCAGCTTTGTACACGTGCCCGGGGCAAGCCCGGCAGCGATGGATGGTAGCGTTGTACCACCCTGACGCTCCCAGAAGGATGAAAAAAGCCCACTCATAACAAAGCCTAAAACCCAGCAAAATTCACCCTAATTTCCCCGTTGTGACCCAAGCGCTCTTTTCGCAGCCCCCCGAGCTCAGCAGACCGTGGTGCCACCTTGGGTTAAGCGTGGAGACAAAAATACCAACAACCCCAAAGCGTGTTCACACGCTGGAGCAATCTCTGCTGCTGCTTCTTCAGCTGCACCCTCCTTCATTTTTCAGCAGCCAAAGAGATGAAAAAGGGAGGGGGGAAGGGAAAAAAGGCAAAAAAAAAAATAAAAAAACCCACGGCCCAAAAGCTGCTGCAAAAACTCAGTGGGTTTTTTTTTCCCCATGGTATCTAGGGAGGGGATGTTTGAGAAGAGATGAGGGTTTCAGGTCTGATGCACACCCTCATCCTGTGTAAAGACACCCCCACATCCCATCACAGATTCTTTATGGTTGGAAGGGACCTTTGAGATCATCGAGTCCAACCACAAAAAAACAAACGAACAAACAGGTTGCTTGGAGCAACCTGGTCTGGTGGGAGGTGTCCCTGCCCAGGGCAGGGGGCTTGGAATGAGGTCTTCAGAGTCCCTTCCCAACCCAAACCATTCTGTGATCATCAAGTCTGACTGTTAACCCAGCACTGCCAAGTCACAGAATCACAGAATCCCATGGGGTTGGAAGGGACCTCTGGAGATCATCCAGTCCAACCCCCTGCCAGAGCAGGGCCACCCAGAGCAGGTCCCACAGGAACGTGTCCAGGTAGGGTTTGAATGTCTCCAGAGAAGGAGACTCCACCACTTCCCTGGGCAGCCTCTTCCAGGGCTCTACCACCCTCACAGGAAAGTTCCTCCTCATGTTTAGGTGGAATTTATGATGTTCAAGATTGTGGCCATTTCTTCTTGTCGTGTCCCTGGGCACCACTGAAAAAAGACTGGCCCCATCCTCCTGACACCCACCCTTGAAGTATTTATAGGTGTTACCATCCTATCACTTGTTACTTGGGAAAAGAGACCGTCCGTGTCCCCCCCGGCTACACCCTCCTTTCAGGTAGTTGTAGAGAGCAAGAAGGTCTCCCCTCCACCTCCTTTTCTCTTGCTACGGGCAGGGCAAAGAGGATGAGGAGGAAGGAGAAAGGACCGAGGTCCTGCATCCTCCACCAGCCCCAAAATCACTGGGGGGCTCTGCTGCAGCCCCTCCAATGTGTCCTCCCAAGAGCTTTGCAAACCGTGGCGCAGGGACCGGAGCCTTTCCCAAAAACCTGGGTGCAGCATCACACATGGGGACAAGGGACAGGGATGGGAGGCACAGAAAGGGACATTTCTGCTCTCGGACAGACTCTGCGGGAACCAGGAGCAAAGCGGGGAAAACCAGGGAAGGAAGCTAGAGAGATGAAAGCACCGATCCCATCCTTTCTCTGCTAAAATACAAAGTCCCTTAAAGCAAGTCTACTGAATTAAAGAGGAAACCCTTGAGAGCCTCCCTGCTCATGAACAAATTCAATTTGCCATCTCATTTTGAACTTATAAAAGCCACAGCTCTCTAAACAAGAGGCAAAGCCTGGCAGCCTTCCCCTCCAGCCACCCGGGGACGGAGCCCTCGGACAGAGCATCAGCCTTTTGGGGACACAACCCCCGGTGACCAAACCCCGTGTCACAGGGGTCGCTCACCAAACACACAGCCAGGAGGGGACAGGGAGGGAATTTGCATTAAGCCTTTCTAGAGCATTATGTTTTATTGCCTGTATTAACCCCCTTCCTTGCTTCGTGCTGCCTAATCCAGCATCGCAGCGACACAGCCCCTCTGGGGTAAGCACCGCTCCCTCATCCCTGCTTCCCAACAAAAAAAAACAACAAGTCCCCCCTTTTAAATAAAAGCAAATTAAAATGCAGTTTGGACAGAAATTACCCAGCACCTTTGCTTTCTGTAGGAGACACAAACCACCACCAGCATCACTTCTATGGGACAGCGGCAGAAGGGACAACCCCCGGGGGGCTGAGACCAAACCCACCCGATTGCATCTCTCCCTCCCTCCCCGAAAAGTCATCACTGCAGCCCTGGGAGTGATATTAAAGGCTCTGTGACTTTTTACTGCATTTTAATGCGGGCCATGTCCCCGGTGTGTCGGGCAGGCAGGCAGCACAGCCCTGCCTCGGCGCTCGGGAACCGGCACTGAAGCGCACCAGAAACTCAAGCCAATTGAATTATGTGCTGCAAGTAATTTGTTCAAGAAACACTGACATTCTTGTCAAACTATTCACAATTCCTTTTCTTGGTTTGTTTTTTTTTTTTTACTCCCCTTTTTTTTAAAACTTCTGACTAGCTCTGTAGATCATTGGATACCATTCAGGCAACGAGGGGGATGATTTTCTTTTCTTTCCCCATCATCGCCACCAAAAAATGAAGTTATTTGCGAATACATCTGCTGGAAACCAAACCAAACCAAACATGACAAGTCTATTTTCACCGGCGGCGAGGCAAAGTTGCAGGCACCCAGGTACACACAGCCCCGTGTGTGATGCTGGCAAGGAGCACGGGGAGCCAGGTGGCCACAGGGCGACTGCAAGAGGAGCTGGGGTGGGTTTTTAGACTGGTTGCCCAGTAATAGCCTAAGTTCAGAAGGCTGAGCCTCCCCACTGCAGGGAAAGCCACAATACACAGGGAAAAGGTGGCTGAGATGGTGAGATATAAGGGGGTTTGGAGTTGCATTATCCCAGTGCAACCTATTACTAAGTCATTAACAGCAAAGTAATAATCTAGTAGTTAACAATTCGACTAATAAGCCTCTGTGGGCAAAGGGAAAAGCTAAGACAAAAAGCACTGTGAGAATCACTGATTTGTCCTGATGATAAATTCCTGAATCAGAGGCAACCACGTAGCGTTGGCCTGTGGGAAGCATCTCCTTCCCAGGGGCCACAGGAGTTCCATCTACCTGCCCCTTGGAGCCATCTACCTGCCCCTTGGAAGCAACCATTTACATCTGCACTGCAAACCTCCAGAGGGTACAAGAGATGAAATTCCTCTTTAAGCCCATCCACAGAACCCATCCACAGCCTCTGCCACCTCCTCCCAGCCAAGCTGGAAGAATCCTTCCCTCTCCCAGCCATGGCTGGAGCTCCTCGATGGAGAGAACTGGTCCAAGCAAGCGCTGGTGGAGGCTCCTGGACTTCAAGGAAATTTCAGACAGCGAGGAACACAGCCCAGGATGGGAACTGGGAGCCAAACTCTCTGGTTCATGCAGCCACCGTGCTCATTATGGCCCTTTCTGATTTTTCAAGATTTCAAATCTCGATGCTTATGAAATCTCTTCCCAAGAGGACGCCTGGAATAAATTGTCATCTGATAATAGCTACCAGGTGGCGAGGGAAGAAAAAAGCAGACATGCACAGAATGTTTTGACTTCAAACTCATGTGGATTGTCAGAGAGGGAGTGTATTTTGTGTCCCTTCCTCGTCCCTGCCTCCCCCTCACCATTTTCATCCCTTCACGGACGTTTTTTCTTTCTTTTTTTTTTTTTTTTTTTAAATTTATTCAAGCGGAAGGCAAACTCCCTGGGGCAGCAGCTGAGGGCCAGAGGCAGAGCCCAGAGCAAATCCCCACCACCCTTCAAAGGGCCAAGGGTGGCAAAGCTGGGGTCACCACGCCAGCTCCTCAGCTCCTCTCTAATTAAAGCGAGCAGATGAAGAAAGCCTCCACAGACATCTCTGCTTCTCTCTCCTTCTCCCATCGCCCCTACCCCCTGGCTTACCCGGCTGCCCCTTCTCACTCCAGTCCTGGCTCCCCATCACTCCAGTAACCTCTCCCATTAACACCTGCCCAGGCAGGGAAAACCCTTCCTGAGCTCAAAGCAGCTGGCTTTTAATCAATTTGCCAAGGAACCTGCCTCAGGCGAGAAGCGGGCACAAAACTCCCTCCCCGTCCAGGATGACATTTCCAGGGCAGGGCAGCAAAGGGCATCCTTCTCACCAGCTTCAGAGGAGGGTAAAAGGCAACACTGCACCTCCCTGCCTGCATTTGGGGATTGCACATCCCTTTCTTCCTCTTCCAGGAACGTGGTGCTGGCTCCGTGCGAGCCTGTGAGCACACACACACACACACAGATTACATCTTTTTCTTAGCAGGAAGGAATATTGACTGGGAAAATATCAAAACCACCTCTGAGCCCACAGCACCTCTTCTCGCAAAACAAAAAAAAACCAAAAAAAAAAAAAAAGAGGTGGAAACAAAGGAAAAAAAAGACCTTTTCCTACATCATCCGAGGAAATTAGGAGGTCAGCACGGAGAGCAAGAAGGATTTTTTCCATGGCATCTTAAACTTTTAGAGGTCTGTGCCGCAATGCACACGACCCGGGAGGGACAGCGGGAGCTGGTGGGAGAGCAGAGCTGCTCGGCCACCCCACGCAAGAGGGGACATCCAGGTGAGGACACCCAGAAGTAATGGCCAGGAGAGCATCAGCTGGTCACCTGCAGGAGTGGCCAGACCTGCTTGGGTCCAGAAACCTCATAGGCATGAGAACATTCACTGACAGCTGACATCCCCCCTGCACTTTTTCTGGTGGAGCGGGTCCGGATGGCTTTTCTAAGGTGGCCAAAGGCGGGTGTCACATCCCCACCTGCACTCCCCTGCTGCTCCTACTGCCCCAGGTAAGTGCAGCATCCCAGAGCCAGCCCAGAGTCCCAGAGCCATCCAGCATCCCGGAGCCAGCCCCTCCATCCCAGAACCAGCCAAGTGCCCCAGAGACAACTCTGCATCCCAGAGCCAGCCCAGCATCCCAGAACCAGCCCCGCATCCCGAGCCAGTCCAGCATCCCAGAGCCAGTCCAGCATCCCAAACCAGTCCAGCATCCCTCTGCTGCTCTGCCTCAACAGTTCAATTCCAGCTCCAGACACAACTCGAGGAAAAAAGAAACTGGCCACAGGCAAGCACTAATGATGACTGCCAATATAATGACACACATAATACAGTCAGCTCCATTGCAAATGTAATTGCAATCATAATGCAATCAATACCGATGGAAACACCATATTTATACAGGGCCTTTCATCACTCACATGTAATGCAGTCAGTGCCAGTGCAAATATGCCAGCATCTGAAATAAAATATTTGCCATACTTCTCATGTATGTGCAGACCAAACACTGAATTCGGGAGAGCCTTGCGATGCTGAAGGCTTTAGGAGGTTTCTGGGCATCTTGCAAAATTATCAAATAAAAAAAAATAAAAACCCCAAGTCCAGTTATGCTTCGGAAAAGAATGACACCAACATTCACATTGAATTCTCCTCGGTTTAAGTCACAGTTTCCACATTGCTCTCCCCGCCAGCTCTCTGCCCCGGCACGTTGTCGTGGCCAAGCAGTCATTAACCTCCTGACGGGGAGAAAACGGGGAGGAACCCTCCCGTCTGCTGGCCAGGGCAGCCTCCGAATTCTCCAGGGCAGACACGCCATCCTGCCTCTCCCAGCCTCACCATTAGCTGCCAGTATCCCCAGCGTGACCGGTCCCATGAAGGTGACAATGCCCAGGGTGGCCGTGGACCTCGATGCTGAAGGACTTTGCCCTTAGATTTCGGAAAGCACAGCGTTCCCCAGGCTCGTACGAGCGCAGAGCCCGGCAGTGTTGGGAGAGCAGAGAAAGCCTTCCTGCCCTCTCTCCCCATCCCATCTGCCCTCTGAGTCCCATCCAGACAGTCCATCACGGGTCCTGACACATTTAATGCCTCAGTAAAGGAAAACACGATGCGCCGATGCTCCTCTGAAGCTCTGACAACTGACAGCCTAATGGCTCCTTATTTTTTCCCAGCTGCAGTTTAGAAAATGAAATAAATTTAGCTCCTTAAGCAGGCTGGCTGCTCCGTGAGCAACGTGTTCGCTGCGGGACCCCGGGGAGAAGGGATGGCCAAGGGAAAGGAGAGCACGAGGGGCAGAAGTGGCCCGAAGAGTTGTTTGCTGCAGATTTACCCAACCCAAACCCACCCCGTGAGCCCCCTGCTCTCCTCCCCCCTTGCTGGACCCAAGAGCCAGGACCCAAAACTCCAGCTACAGGGGATGCTGCTGCGGATGGGGCAACAGGACCCTCTGGTGACATCCACGCCAGGAGGACCTGGTGCTCCTGGGCACGTCAGACGTCTCCAGCGGGCAGTAAAAGGCAGGGGACATACTCAAAGCTTAGAAGTCCCCTTCTGCTGGTGGCTGCAGTGTATTAAGCAGCTGTAATTAGGCTAAAGCGTTGCGTGGCCAGGGGGCTGGGAAAGCATGATTGAAAGCCTTTCATGGAGAAAGGGCCGGGTCCTTGTGGAGCACACACCAGCCATTACTCACCACTGAGACTGGAAAGGCTTTCTCCAGGCTATTTCTGAGGCCATGAGTGATGGAGGGTGGACGGGGCTGGAGATGAAGCTCTCATCTCACCACAAAGCCTCTGGAGGGCAGGAAAGGAAGCTCGGGAGTGAGGATATCACATGGGGTCCGGCACAAGCTTCTCCAGCACTTCTTTTTGGGGCACCTCTACAGCACCTGGCACCATTTAGAGGGCACCGCAGAGGTCAGAGCCTCCCTGAACATCACAAATTCAGCTAAAAAGCCTTTTCTCTTTCTTTTTGCTGCTGGGTGGTGGTAGCGGGTGCTGCTAGACCCCACCGGCCAACATCAGTGAGCAAGAAGCACCAGTGGCTTGCAGGGTCACCACCAGCACCCCCCAGCCTGGAGGCTCAGGAGGCTCTCAATTAAAAATCACAGCTCTCTGCAGGAGGGGGATCAAAGGGACAAGATGGCTGAAAAGCCAACTGAGACGTATGGGACAGTACAGAGACAAAAGTACCCAAACTGGCACTGTCAGTTCTTGGCAGACCAGCTCATAAAATCATCTAAACCAGCCTGATAAAGGTGTATATATACCAGCCCCTGAAAACACAGCCCCTGCATCGTCCCTGGAGACCAGACCATCTCCCACCATCACCAGAACTCTGCTGCATCCCCACACAGCCCCCCTGCACCCCCACAAACCCCTTG
>JAHREE010100386.1:0-10010 GCA_033628505.1 Tringa tobata | reverse complement strand
GGGGGTTGGCCTCTTCTCCCAAGGGAATAATGCCAGGAGCAGAGGAACTGGTGTGAAGTTGGGGCAGGGGAGGTTTAGATTAGATATCAGGAAGAATGACTTTCCTGAGAGGGTGGTCAGTCTCTGGAACAGCCTGCCCAGGGAGGTGGTGGAGTCACCATCCCTGGAGGGATTTAGGAAACGTGTAGATGTGGCACTTCAGGGCATGCTCTAGTGCCCGGGATTGTAGGGGGTTTTTTTGTATGTGTGCGTGGTTGGACTTGGTGATCTCAGAGGTCCTTTCCAACCATGAAGATTCTGTGATTCTGACTTCTGCAGGGGTTCTGTGTACTCTGGATTTCAGGCTGCAGCTGCCCACCCTGGTCCCTTCCCTCTGCCCTTAGCAGATGTACGTTCACAACCGCGTGGTGTTATCCGTGTTAGGAAAGGTTGGAAAATACCCACTGAAAAAGAAGCCTGCTCCTGCTTTTGTTTAAGAATCTTTTCTTGGGAATAGGGAATTCTTCACCTGGATTGCTTCCAGATGTGGTTAACCCTGTGGCAGGAGGTGCTCCAGTTCACAGACATGAGTAACCAAGAGGGATCAGGAGGCCCTCCTGAGCTACTCAAGGCACGGCGCACAAATGCGGGTAGTTACGCTCCGTCCTGTATCCCAACAGGAGTGTGGCCATCCTTTGATTAGCTATTTTGGATGTTTATACAAAACTAATTTAATGGAAGTTTTATAGCAGTCCAGCTTCTTTTTTTTCAATATTTAAAAAAAACCAACCCAAACCACCCCCCCCATCTTTATCTCCTGATTAAAAGATAAGCAAAAAAAAAAAGCTATTATATTTTCCACCTTCTATTTCCTCTAGCATGGTTTAGTGGTTTTTAACACCTGGAGACCTTGGAATAACTGTAAATTTGGAGCTGGTCTCAGCATCCTCCATCCTCTTTCATTTCCATTGTGTCTTCGTCTTATATGGAGACCAGGAGAAGTCTGGTCATCAGAGGAGTTTTTGAAGAAAATTCTTTGGAGGGGACAATTATTTTAGTAGTAAATGGAACTTATTTTAGTAAAAATACCACTGGAATTCTACTAAAGAGGACATCTGTGGTTGCAAATTAGGAAAAAAAAAAATATGTTTCAGATACTGCCAATTGAGCAAAGCTGCAATATGTTCTGAAAGTCAAGCTGTGTTTTCTCATTTTTGCAAATTGTAACCAGTAATAAAAGTCTTTGGGGCTAAATTAGGTTCTCTGGTTCACTTCTGAAGCCTCAATTACTTTTCTATTGTCAGCAGCAGCGCCGGTGCAAACCAACCTACGGAAAATAAGATTTCAGCAAGGTTCAGTGTAGGGATAATTACAGAATCACTTGGAAAAAGTCTCAACTGGTACCGCAGCGTTTCTTAAGGTTAATTTTACTCCCCCAAAAATGCTTCTCAGTACATTGCAAGCAGTAAAGTCAAGACCTTTAAAGTCTCAAAGTGTTGTCTTAAAGAAATGGGTTGTTATTTCTAAGGTATACATCAGCTCTAGAAAAACGCGTGCTCACGTAAATGTATATTTTTGCAACAGTCTTTATTTTTTTGTGTGGAGCAGCAGGTTAATCCCTAAGTATTTATTTTTGTGTCACTATTTGGAGGGAATTGGCAGCTGTTGCTCATCTCTTCCAGTTCAGCCTGGCATTTACGCCACTAAACAGGGCGTGTAATAACATACATCCTGAAGTTATGTATGATGCTTGGTCCATATGCAGCGAGGGTTATAATGGTAAACTGCCCAGTTCAGTGGTTGTTGCTGCTGGAGCTTGGCTTTTTTTGTTGTTGTTGGACTACAGGATTCTAAAAACAGTGGCAAGTTTTGTGTTTTCCAGATAAGCAACCCTACCCAAAGATGAAGGTTGCCGTTGCGCACATCCCGGGGACCCTTTCAGATTGTAAAATTGACATGGTCATTAAATGGGGTGGTTGTTGAAGTTCTGTAGTTACTCGGAGCAGGATTTCTTTATGGTAGGTTGAGATCAGAATTGTTTTACTTCATTAGAAAGGAGATGCCCTGGTGTAGAAATAAATACTGGATAACATTATAGTGGTAGTTATCGAGCTATCAGTTTAGCTTGCCTGAATAACTGCTTATGGGGATGTAACCGCCTGCAGTTTTGAGCAGAAATATTGAGGGCTGGGAAACAATTGTCCCACAGGTGTACTGTTCTGTAATAAAACAAAGCGTTTAGGTTTAGGATGGAAATCTGGAGAAGCAGATTTTTATTTGCAGGAACATGGGTGCATCTACTGGGGAAGAAGCTTCCTGTGACACTGAGCAGTGACTTGTGATTGGCGTTGAAATGTACCTCTCTATGTGGAGGTATGACATTTATTTTTGAATGATATAATTTTTGGAGTCTTAGTGCTGGTCCTGAAATGGATTGATTGTCGCGTGAGAATTTCATAGGTTTGAGGACTTCATGGGATTGTATCCTAAGAATGAGATGATGATAGATTTTGCCATTCTGCAGGCTTGTGCTCTACATCTGCCTCGCTTTCTCCAATTGTAAGTTGGACATCCAGGCACTTGGTTGATCCACAGGTTCCTGCTTGCATACTTTAATTTTAATGAAGTGCTTTGGCAACTGAAACACTTAAGTCAGGTACTAATTTATTATACAGATGTCATCACTATGTGCAAATACAAAAATTAATCTTGCCCTTGCTGTCCAACGATCAAAATCTCAAGAACTGTCCTTGAGTCTGGGACCACTGTGAAGTCTCATGCAGTTATGGATTTGTTTATAGGGTTCCTATACTTTGTCAGATTGCCTTTTATATAGGAAAAATGCATTTTTGTGACACATTCTTACATTAAAGTATTATTATGATAAGTCACAGAACATGAAGTGATGCAGTTTTTGCTGAGTTCTGAGTTTTCATCTTCTGTTTGGCTGAACCAGTTTCTGCCAACAGGCACCACCTTCATCTCTGATCCTAAGTGCTGCTCTTCAGGCTTTTAGACTTGGACCAAAACTTGGAGTAGAAATTGCACCTAAAAATTAACTTTTTTTGGGAAATGTTGTGTAACCTCAAATTAAAGGTGACAGCTATATTAATGATTTTCCATGAAGATGAAAAATGGACATCAGCCATACTCTTTAAACTAGATTGTATTAAGCATTTGGACCGTTCAGTTCATTAATCCTTTGATCAATGAATCCTTTGATTAATCCCTCCATTGCTGAGTTCAGCTGAGTTGCCTGAGCTGTGAGGGTGATTGTTGTAAATGAAAATATCCAATTTTTCCTTTTCAATTCTTGTTGTTTTCAGTTTGATGTAAGAAACTGGAGAACTCGCATCTGTCCCAGAGTGTTTTTTCAGCGTTAGGGTTGCTGATATAATTTTTCTTTGCCTTTTGACACAATTCTGGCTTGCAGTGTAAACCAGCCTATGGAATATTGCTTTTTCAGACTATCTTCTTGGTATTAAAGATTTGATAATCACTTGGTGGTAAATTTCCAGATAAACATATTGAACAGCCCTAATTTGAAAGCCCATGTAGGTCATCTGCTGCTGACACCCACATCAATTTTTTGTTGATGTTGTTTGGTCCTTTTGATAGTTGCAACTGCAGCTCCTAAGAAACATAGTGGATTCAAGGTTTTAGTGTTTCCTCATGCCACCCAAGAGAAATAATTTTGGCTTGGTACAGCAGGCCATATAAGAGCTTCCCTGCTAGGGAAGCAGAAGCTTAAAATTGAATTTAGTCTAATACAAAGGCAGAACAACTTCTCAGCTTTTAAAATGATGCATCTACGGATGGAAAGAGAAAGTTATGGAATGTACCTTTGTCCCTTAGTTAGTTGAGCTGGCTTTATGTTGAAGCGGTAGATGCTTTATATATTCCTGAGTGGGCTGGTGGGTGTCAGATGTGTTGATCTCCTGCTGGTTGCCATCGTTGCTCCTGCCCAGTTTATCCTTGCCTGCTCCCAAGTCGGTGACAAGGCTACTGCTGAGCCATAATTTCATTTACTGTGCCTGATTGTTACTAAGGTGACACCAGCTTATTACTATAGTGTATTATTATAGCAATAATAACCTGGTGGTTGTGCTATTGAACGGTGTGGGATGAGTTAGTTATGTGCGGGGGGGCTCTCACGTTAACATAGTATTATAAAATCATGGTTAAGCTTAGAATTTTCTCTCCTGAAGGAAAGGAGGCAACTGTCCTATAGCCTGGAAGCATGTGAAAACCTGTAGCTCCCACCCAAGTACGTGAAGATTATTTATTCTGTCCTATTAACGATTTGGAAATAAGAATCCCGTGTGCATTGACTAAACAACATGTCAAAGGTGGGACTGGCTTCTTGCCTTTTCACGCTGTAGATCACAGAGACAACTCTCTTCTACTCCCTGGTTTCTGTGTTAAATTTCTGCTCAGCAAGGTAGGTCTGTCGTGTAGGTCGACTGTATTCCTGGCTTCTCCACAAAATGTATTGTGAGATGTAAGAGATGCTCAGTGCCCTGTAAAGCATCCCGGGGTCAAAAATCAATGTTAATAAATTATCAATTGATTTAACAGATCTACCAGTCAGGCAAGTTGGGATCTTTAATTTCTAATTAGTGACCTTCATCTGAAAGAGAACATTTAGGTTAAAATAAAACATTTGTGTCTCAACCAGAGGGAGGCTGTGCTTTTTCTTTGCTGAAGGTAAGTAGAGCTTGTTTCTGTCCTGGTTCAGCGATACAGAAAATGTACGTGTTGGGCTAAAATGCCCGTAAAGGAGCTGGGCTAAGTGCAGTATTAGACTTGCCAGTAGCAGCACTGGAGCAGTTATTCAAGATAGATTTAGATTATTAAGTAACATCTGGAAGAAGCATCAAGAAAAATAAGATGAATGCCTCTAGAAATATCCTGACAGTGATTTATTAGACCTCCAAATCTAGTGGACTGCTAATAATCTCCCGTGGGGTGGTGGACTGACCCCTGTTCAGAACGTTCACAGGTGGGTCAGTGACAGTGTCAGCAAATGTGCTGGAGACCTCATGTCCCTTGTGTCTGCTTGCCACCATTCCTTAGCTCTAAGTATCATCTTGGTGCTAAATGAGCTAATAATAATAAATATTTTAACTATTTTTTTCATAAATGTTGTCATCAACCTGAACGTAGCCCTGCAGATGGCACAGATGATAGAACCACAGTACTTAATTTGTTTCTTGAAGAGATTTAAAGGATGCTTAAAACATGCTGTCTGAAGTTTCTAGTAAAAATGAAGCATTAAGTGGGTAATTTTAACATCTAAACAGTGCATCACCTTAATTGTCACTGGTATTCTAATTAAGACTTTAAAAGTTAGTGTTGAAAACGATGTTTTATATTGAAATCTTCAAAGAAAGCGAGACCTGGTTTGGATTGTAATAACGTTTCTGAATTGTAACCACAGCAGGAGTTTTTGTTTTGGTTTTAAATATTTACTTTTATTATTTTAAAAAATACAAACGACCAAAACACCCATACCTAGAATGTGAAATGTGTTTTTGCCATGGTCCGTATCATGGGTGTAACAGTCTGTGTAAGCCTTAGAGTATCTTCCGGTGTCGTTTTCCTGTAGTAGTTAATTCTTCGTGGACTAAACCTTTCAAGTCTTGATGTTTGTGGAATGCAGCATTTGGGTTGTTAGAAGAAAAGTGAGAAATATGCCCTATTCTTGAAGAAACCACAGCTTAGCCTCCAAATCGTGTGCTCTTCTTGGTATCGGTAGGGCTCTCCTGTAGTTGAAGCCCTGGTAACTAGTACTGGTGTTCCTTCTGTAGAGAATGGCTTGGGAATCTAAAAGCACCTCTTTAGAAAGAACAGAACCCCTTCGAAACCTCCCTCCCTCCCTCCTGTGTGTATTAGAAAGCAAGGAGTGAAGGAGTGATGGACTGATAAATGGATACTCAAAGTTGGGCCTAAGTCTTATCTGTGAAATAAAGTCATTGCTGTGATACTGTAGAAGGTGGTTTTTAGCAAGCCTTGGGCTGTCCATGGATTTAGAAAAGCTGGAATATCTCTAAACCGGTGCGTCAGGCACATGAGCTAGTCTGTGTGTGGGTAGCACAGCCTGCTGTTGGGAGGTTTTGGGAGACCGAGGAGACCATATAGCAGCCTTCCAGTACCTGAAGAGGACCTACAGGAAAGCTGGGGAGGGACTTTTTATCAGGGAGTGGAGCAATAGGATGAGGGGGGAACGGTTTTAAACTGAAAGAGGGGAGATTTAAATTAGATATCGGGAAGAAATTCTTCACTGTGAGGGTGGTGAGACACTGGAACAGGTTGCCCAGAGAAGCTGTGGCTGCCCCATCCCTGGAGGTGTTCAAGGCCAGGCTGGATGGGGCTTGGAGCAACCTGGTCTGGTGGGAGGTGTCCCTGCCCATGGCAGGGGGGTTGGAACTCAATGATCTCTGAGGTCCACTCCAACCCAAACCATTCCATGATTCGGTATTACAGTATGAGAGACCTCTGACATGATCAACTGTGAGGAGATGGTCTCAAGAGGCTGATATGCTTCATCTTCAGCTCTGTTTCAGGAGGTATGGCTGACCTCATCTTGTCAGTGCTCAGGGTAAGCTCTGTTCACCTGCTCAGCTATGGGTGCCACAGCTGCAAGGAGCTGGGTTGATTTCATTGGTTTTTTTCACTTGAGGTTTGAGTTGTTGCAAAAAAGAATTAGTAAAAGCTTTAACAAATGCTGATGCTTGGACTATAATTCAGTTTTTCTTGTCCTGCTGCTTCTCCATCGAGGACCTTCTAGTATATTAGTATCAAGTATAAAGTTTGATTTCATCTGATGTAGCTGTTTCTTTTTTTAGTTTAAATGGAGTAAGACAGGGCTTTTCTTGTGTGTGTTCCTTTGTTTTGTTTTTTGGGTTTGGTTTTTTTTTGTTTTGTTGTTTGGTTTTTGTTTTTTGTTTCTCTGCAACATGCGTGTTAGAATTAGGGAGAATTTTCCAATCTAGCCCTTACTTTCCTGAGTGGCCCATTTGAACCTCCTTTCATTGGACTCTAATGTAGTATTGATGCACCTAAGTCCTCTGTAGCTACTAGTGAGGGAGATGATTAAATATTGTAATTTTAAGTAACATGGTGTTTTATACATGGTTTTGCTGACTCCTTACAATTTCTATAAACTAGATGATAGGTAGTTATTGTATTATATATCATCTCATTTTTTCAGTACTTAGAAAACCAACCAAACAAGCCAAATCCAGACACAAAAGACTTACTCTGTTTTCCTTCACAAAAAGTTATGGCTTAATTTGGAGGCAGAAACTTGCTGTGTTGCATCCTGTATTTATTAATTGAACCCATCCAGGAAACCAACATCAGGTGCAGGGGCTGATGCTGGTTACCATGATTTTAATGTCAACCGTTGGGTACGTGGCTACTTCTGGGGCTAAATATAACCCATCAGAAAACAATATGTCAACGTTGTTTACTGGTGGCTGTGTGTGGGCCAACCACAAAAGCTGTGAGTGAGTTCTAGAGAGAAAAATGCCAAAATAAATCATCTATTTTGTACAGAAGAGTATGGCCCATCTACTCCTGGGCTCGCCAAGAGCCGGGGAGGAACCTGGACCTGCAGAAGTTTTCCATTCTCTCTATCAGAGTGACAGCCTCTAACCTTTAATTCCCCCCGTCTCCTGTAATGTGATTTTACTCTCTTCCTGCTGGCAATGTAGGTTATTTTTTCATTATTTTTTAGCTAAATCTGTCTTGCAAAACATGACGGTTGGGTAAGATGCAATTTTGCTTTAATTATGATTAAATTACTTTATGAATTAACCGGAGGATCTCATGGGACTGGAATCTTTTGACACATGAGAAAATTGCCTTTCTTTAACAAGCTGCTTCAAGCATGCAAGGTAATATTAGCATTTTTCAGTTATAGCTTCAGGGGATTAAATAATAAGGGGAAGTATTGTACCTACAATTATATGGTGTGCATGTGCGTGTAAAAAGTCTTAAAACCAAGCAGAGACAGAAGAAACCAGTTGAACAGCTGAACCTGTGACATTTTGCAGTGCGAGTGTGAGTAGGGATTTATTTTTTTTTTTTTTTTGAGATGACTTTTTAAGATGGATTTCTTAGAAAACCTGCAGGTATCGGAAGAATTTTATTTCCTAGACTTGCTAAGGTTGGTTGTCATTTGAGTACCTTCAGGGAGGGGAAAAAGCATCCTAAACCCTCTACACCTGTTTCACCTTAAGGATAATGACCTGAATGCAACTGAATGGTTGTTACCTGAATGGTAATTTTCATACATGTCAATTTGTCTTACTTTGTAGCAGTTGTCCTAAAGTCAGTAATTTGATGTTAAAAAAAAATGTATTGCATGATTAAGCTTCTCATGAAGTACATGTAATAGTACATGCCATCCATACAGGTCTATTAATGACACGTATAATGCGTGTGATGTAGCCTCCAAGCTATGATACTCTTCTAATGCCTCTAAATACATGCTTTAATTTTAGATATGCTATGTCTGATGAGTTGAAATTGTTCAAGACTTTGCAGAAATCAAAGGTGTCAATTTTTTTTTGTCTTAAAAAAAATGGGGGCAAGAAATGGTACAGCAGCTTGTGTCAAATTGAGAAGAAATGGGACGAGTTAAGTTGTCTGACCTTTGCATATGTTGTATTCAATATGGGCTTGCACCTGCCCAACCTTGTTTGGTTTCAGAGGGTTGCCACTGCCTTGTGGTATCAAATCCAATGAAGTGGAAAATTGACAAAAAAGGGTTTAAGCTATTGTTGTCGTTGCCCTGGCTGTTTGGTGGTTGTTTTGATGGCAGAATTCATTCATGTTCTACACAAATCCTTAAGGTAACAGTAATTAGTGGCACCCATAGAAGTTGGAGGGATTATACAAGGATATGAAACCATGTAACAAACAAATTGCCCGGGTGTTGCAGCAATCCTGTTCTAAAAGGAAGATGTATGTATAATACATACTTTATGGATTAATACACGTGCACTGGAAAAGGCAAATAATTTGATTTCAAAAACCAGCCTGTGACAGAGTCGCAACACCTTCAGCTGTAGTCTTATTTGAAGGACTAGACAAAACTGCCTCTGCAATAACAACCAAAAGTAATGCTTGTCTGCAAATGCTTTCAGTAGGGCAGAAAAATCTTATAAGTGTGTTTTTCATGCCTCATCTTAATCTAAGATTAAGTGCATACTGGCCATTACAACTATTGCACTATAATATAACTGGCCTCTCTGTGTTCTCAGTCCAAGGACTAAATGAGGTTGATGATTATAATCCTAAAGCTGTCCTGTGCTGGCAGAGCGGTGTGGTAGGTAATGCTCACAAGATAAACAGCATAAATTACAACCTCATGCACGTGAGATCAGTTTGGGGTTGATAGTCTCTTGATTGCACGCGGCTGAATTTTCTGATAAAATTGGAGAAATTGTTTAGAAGGCAGGCACGTTGTCTGATTATTTTTTAATTATTGCTATAACCAGTGAGATTGTTGAGAGAATTCATATGAAGGAAGAACAAAGCCCTCTGCTGTGGTTATGATCTAAAACAATTGCTTCACTTGCTTGTTCAGTTCATTTCTTTATATTTTGGAATTGCCTTCTGTTTGTTGGTTGCCGCCAAAGATTTGCTTGATGCGGAAGGGAGCTTTACGCAATGTACAGATTCAACCCAGGACTTCAGAAGTTTGCAATCAACAGAGTAAATCATCTGTTACCTTGGATAAATATTAGCTCAGACAAATTAAAAATGCATTTTTCTGGGGTGCGTTACACTCCATCTCACAAAATGGTAACTGTTGTTACTATTATTGCTCTTGCTTGTAGTGAAGCATCTGTTTCTTGTCTAATTGGTAGCGTTCAGATCCCAGGCTGTTTAAAATAACTTTTCAGGACTTTAAGACAGCATATGCAAAACATCGCAGGCATTCACCATTCATACCTTTGGGGTTTTCTTATTTGATGCCATTGCAAAAAACTCAAAAAGCAGTGATTGGGTTGAGCTCA
>JAHREE010100382.1:0-10187 GCA_033628505.1 Tringa tobata | reverse complement strand
CCCTCAGCCCCTACAGTACTCACTGTGTTAGTGATGTCGTAGACAACAATGGCTGCCTGGGCCCCCCGGTAATACATGGGTGCCAGGCTGTGGTACCGCTCCTGGCCCGCTGTATCCCAGATTTCAAACTTCACCGTTGTGTCATCCAGACAGACCGTCTGTGTCAGGAAGGCAGCTGGAAGAGAAGGTGCATGTTTGCCTTCCCTCCGGCCACAGAGCCCCTGCAGCGAGTGCCAGGAGCTCCAGGCAGTCCTGCTTTTGCCTGGGGTCCAGCAGAAGCCCCCAACAGAGGCCGGCACGGTGCCACTTGCTGGGGGAGTCAAAGCTACGCTGTGCCATCAAGCTCCTTGCACATAGGAACCCAAGAGCCACAGCCAGCAGGAAGGTGGCCGCGACAGCCCAGGCAGCAGATGGCCACTAGAGCAGCCAGTCCCTTGCCCAGTGGCCTCCTCTCCCTGCGTCACCAGGACCAGCTTTGGGGAGCACCCAAGTGCCAACGCGCTGAACTCAGCCCCGTTACACTGCACTCCCCAGTTCAGCAACTGGTTATTTTCTTGTTCCAGCGAGTACAAAACCACACCTTACACCTGGGACAAAGGCAACCAGCCTCAGGTACACCCTCAAGCAGAACAGCAGAGCCCACACAGCCCTCCACAGCACAGCATTAGGCCCCACTTGCCCATCAGCAGTAATTACAGCTCTACTAACTCCCCACACAGGTTACTATGGGGACAGATCAAGCCTTTTCTCAGTACACACCTCATACTGCTGCCCAGAGACCCGGGTGCCGACTGACCTTTGATTGGTGACACCATGCTAACGACTTCAAGCTAAAGAACTACTAGATCTGAAAGAGCTGTGGAAGTAGTTAACAGTATCAGGCTAGAAACAACCCCAAAATCCCAGGTCATGTTCTGAAAAGATAATTAAGGGCCATAAACCAAGCTGAAGGCCTCAGTTCTAATTAGAAGGAGGAATTCAAGCACTGGAAGTGACAACGCCTTGGAGGCAGCACGCACGGTTGCCATAGCATCATTCTCTGCTGCACTGATCTTCACACCAACAAACAAGTGGTAATCCAAGAGGCAAGGCATTAGCTGCTTGGCTAGTTATAGCAAGAACCCCAGACCAGACTGAAGTCGCCATTATTACTTCCAGTACCCCCAGCCTGCATAAGCGAGGTGACATCCTCCAGCCACGGGCCTCTGGAGCTGGCACTCACCTCCAATCGTGCTCTCCTGGTACTCGTGGAACTGCCCCTTCACGAAGCGCAGGACGAGGCTGGACTTCCCCACCGCCGACTCTCCCAAGAGGACAAGTTTAAACTGGCAGATTTTGTTTCCAGCGGCTGGTCCGTTCGGTCGAGCAGCTCCACCTCGACCTGCCATGGTGGCCTAAGTGCAGGAGTGCCGAGAGTTAAGGATGCTGTAGGTTCCACACCGGGATCCACCTGGAGGCAGGTTGCAACTGGAAGAGGTGGTGAGAGTTAGTGACACGCTCCTGGACCAGCCGTACCAGTTCTGGAGGGTGGGTTTGATCTGCAGCCACCATCAGCACAGGCAGGTGGTGACTCCTTCCCACGGTGGAAAGTTATTCCCCACATGCACCATAGCACATCGGGCAGGTTCTGTCCGTCACCAGCTCCTTCAGTGGGATCTTGAGCCTCCCAAGCTCCCCCGGAGAAAGGTACGAGCCTTCCTCCTCACCAGTGGGCCCTCCAGCACTCCCACTATGTGTGGACATTGCACACACCTTGCTAGGGTGAGGCAGGGAAAGAACAGCCAGCACCCCAACTGGTGTTATTAGAGCTTCATCTATTAAAACAACAATTACACAGTTCATGGAGGTAACCGAGGTTGACCTTTAGCTCCTTCCTCCTCCCAGAGTTCACAAGGCAGCAGCTCGGGACTATCGACGCTGTACAGAGATGTGCAAGTGCCACACGTAAGCCGTTACGGGAAGCGGTTCCGTGTCAGTCCCTCAGGTCACAAGGCACTCGGACAAAGGGCCCTCGCGTTGCTACGCACACAGCCAGCACAGGGCAGGCACCCGGCAGCAGCCCCTCTCTGGGCACGGGCTGTGTGTGCAGAGACCCCCAGCAGCTCCTCCCACCCAACAAGGGGCTCCACAGCTCAGTCCAAACACAGAAGCACCACCGAATGCTTCCCACACCCCATCCCAGCTGCCTTATTCCCCTTATCCCACATCATTCCAGGCCACCAGGCTACTGGCCACATTCTTCACAAGCAGGCCCTTCAGACCAGCCTCGCTGAGCAGCACAAAGAGGCAGCATCGCCCCTGACCAGAACTGCCACCCCATGGCCCCAGCAGCAGAGCTCTCGAGCTGTGCAGAAGCCCAGAATCATGGTGAGAGCAGCAGGACAAGCCGTCTGACATCCATCACCAGCCACCAGGGAAGCCTCAGTGTCTCCCTCACCACTTCTCAGCTGCACACAGGGAACAGGAGCCTTCAGTTACACAGATTTAGGCATATTTCCTGTTCTCATCATGACTCCCACTTCCTGCCAATGAGAAATGCTACAACTGATCGCATCTGCTCTGTATCACCACTTTCCCTGCACAACCCAAGCTCCTTGTTGGCAGGGACAACTGCCAAAAAAAAAAAAATCCCCCAAAAGCCAATTTCTCCTTGTTCCCTGTATACCCCCAAGAAAAGCCTGGGTATGCTCAGAGCACACCCAGCAAATACCAGGTTCCTATGAATAAGCAGCTTAAAGCAAGTTAAACTGGGCCTGAACTGGAGCAGCACATGCAGGGAACAAGGCTCAGCACCAAGGTTCACCAAAGGGGAGTCTCAAACACCAGCTTTCCAGAGCAAAGCAAAGTTTACGTGCTGTGAGGAGACTTTAACTATGGCTCAAGTTTAACTCAATTCCACAGTTTGATAGGAAACCTCCAGGCCTTTCAGCCTGAGCGCTTGTCCCAAGGGACAGCCCATTGTGTCACAGCTGGAGAACCTTCCAGCTCTCCAAACACAACAGCACTTGAGCACACCCTGACCGACAGACATTCAGCTCAAATTGTCATGGCCAGGAGGCAAGTCAGAACCTCCTGTGAGGCGAGTGCTGCTCACTGAAGCCAGCAGGTGGGGAAGAACCCGGGAGGAATAGCTTCAGCACAGGGAGGTGTTCCTGCAGCCTGGACTGTGCAGAAGCCCTTGATCCACGCAGCCCGTCCAGCCTCGGGTTCAGTCAGTGGAGAAGCTGCAATTCAGAGCCAGGTCCTTGCAAAGGCCAGTAACAGAGTCAGGACCCCCCGTGCCTCTCCCCAGGAAGGACACTCGTTGTTTTGACAGGATGAGGAGTCTGATAAGCAGCAATCCAGCAATCTGTTTTGTGGGCAGCGAGGAAGCAGCGTTCTGTCACCCTGGCCAGGGTTACCCCCAGGCTGGAGGGGCACACCAGCAGCTCGGCACCACTACCAGCCTGAAAAGGTTCCCACCTTTTAGAGTTTCTCCTCCCACCAGCACTTGCAAAGGAACAGCTTTCGCGGGTTTAGCCTCCCATTCATTACCCAGGGCAGTCCATCAGCAACCCATAAGCACTGCCACTGTTTCAGACTAACGTTCTGCACATTAAATGCCACGTGAATCATCCTCCGCTGAGTTATGAGCTCCTGAAATGTGATAGGGGTGATTCCCAGAGCAAAACAAGGAAATGAGCCTGTTGACATCCTCAAGTCTTAGCCTGACCTATATTTCACAGATCTCCATTCATTTTGCCATCTGGTTGTGCCACATGAACTCACACAGAATTAAGCAACCGTGTCCTGCATCCAGCTCATCCCGGAGAGCTGCTGATCAGGGCAAGCAGTCGAGCAGCTACAGCCTTTGGACACTTTTAATTATGGAAAACCTGATTGTCATCTGAAGATGGTTTGAAGTTTGGCTGCAGGACGTCATAATCACCTGAGAATCTGCCAGGGTGTCTTCAGGGTGTCTGGTGGAGTTTATGCAGTTCTGATGACCCCAACTGCAGCCATCCCACTGGGGGTCTTGGGCTAAGAACCAACAGGAGATCAGTGACCAGGTCAGCATTACTCCTGATGTTCACAAAAGACCAAATAATTCAAGTGAGTGACAACCAAAGCTGTAGCCAGTGAGGACTCTCCATTGCAGGAGGACGAGTTTTTGCTAATGCCAACACCTTTGAGGTTTTCTACATTCCTGCCAGGAACAGAACTCCCCTGGCTGCCGAGGGAACAGCCGGCTGAGCCACACAGTCTGGACCAGCCCACTCCACTCAGCGAGCACCGCTTTGAGAAATGGGGGGGTGCTCTGGGCTGAATGCTCAGGGGGGCTGCTCATCCCCGTTTCCAGCAGAGGGGCTGGGACACACAGCCCTCCCTGCTCCTGGGAGAACACGGGACGCTCCAGCCTCAGGTCAGACAGAAATAACAACAGCGAGCCTGAGCAGACAAGAGAAAGCAGCTGAAGCCACAGCTTGATGTACAAATTCAACAAGTCAAGAGCACGCGAAGGGAGGATCTGATAGGCTGCTCGTGTAATCAAGATTAACGAGTATTAATTTCCCTGCTAGCTGCTTCTGACTGGTGGAACTCAGCAGCCTGGGATGGCACCAGCCCCACCAGAAGGCAGGAGCTGGTTTGTTTGCTGGCCCTGCCTGTCTCCTGCCCACTGAAACACAGACAGGAGCTCTGCGTCACACGGGCAAAAGCACCCGGGATTTTACTGTGAACTCCTGGAACAGCCTCTCCTTTGCTTTGGGACCAAAGACAAGTCTCAGTGCCGGATGCTGCCAACAGCCGAGCACTCCAGGTCTGTCACTTCTGCAGTTTGTGCTCCTCCCAAACCGTGCCTGATCCCCAGGATTTCCTGCAGGGGCTCGCACACTCCCGTGGACACTGAATTCAGGAATTTGAGTGCCCTATAGAAGAAAGCACACGTCAGTGCTGCTGCATTCCCAGCCTACCCGGAGAAAGACACGTCTCCGGAGCCGGCAGGATGCTCGAGAACAGCACAAGAGCCCGTTTCAAACAAACCAGCCCAGTACAAGACCCCAGTCCCCACCGAGCGGTTACTGTCCGATCCCCATGTTAACCCCTGCACGAGAACAGCTTTACAAGCCTCCCTGTCCCAGGGAAGCCGGTAGTTTAAGGTGCCAGAAGTTACAGAATCTGATATTTTTGCCCTGCGCTCACCCGGCCGCGAGGACTACTGTGAAAGCTGGTGGCATTTAGAAACCCAACCCTGACGAGTCTCGTTACCCAAGAGTGCTGCTTCTGCTCCCAGCTATGCAAGAGGCCATTTCACCGGGGATTTGTTGGCTTAGAATCAAAATACTCAAGACAAAAGCCCCAGTGAAGTATTTATCTTGTTAAATAGCTGACAGCGTTACATGAATTTCTTGGCAAAGCCGCTCCTGAAGTTACGGAGCGGTTTTGCTTCACCTCACGCCGAATGGGCAGCGAGCCACCGCCAGCAGGAAGCTTTGCTACCTCCCTCCCACCCAGGGCCAGCAAGCCAGCCCTCGGACCCGGAGCCACCAGCAGCAAGTGCGGGACCCACCACAGCAACACACAGAGCCCCCCAGCCCAGAGCAGCAGAGCGTGGAGCCTCAACCTGATTTCCCAATACATTCGTATGATTAATAACAACAAACTCCGACGGCCCTACTGCAGCAGGGCCCACACCGCAGAGGAAGGAATAACAGACCCAGCTCCTACCCTGAGATGAACCAGGGAACAGACTCAAAGTACAGACCCCAGTCCCTCAGCCCCACAAAGTCTCATCAATTTTAATACTTCGTCTTTCTACAGACAACACGCACTTCCCTCTGCAAACAAAGGACACTCAGTCTCTTGATCAGTCAGGCTGTAACCTGGAGCTCAAGTAACAGCTCTGAACTGGGGAACTGGTCCCTGCAGTTGTCAGGAGCTGAGCTATAGACTTAAAATATAGATTCACAGCCCTACACCAGCTCAGAGAGCCCTTCCACAAGTCCTCCTGAGGCTGTCACACCTCTGTAAGTTAAAGTCACAACTTCTCTGTAGAGTCTCTTTAGAATGTGCCTCCCAAAGACTAGGGCATGCTCCTTTTAATTTAGAGGTAAATAGAATTTACATCGGCGAAGAGTTAAATCCCTTTTTGCTGGTAACTACAAGTAGAATCTATAACACCACCTCTTTTTTATGTTTTTAATCTGTTCCCAGACATCTGCAGAGGCCTCCAAAGCAGCCCCAGTCACCTGCTGTTTTCCAAAACAGCTTTCTCACAAACAATTCTATCATCGGAGATTTCAAGGCCATTGCCCCACAGCTCCCACTCGACCCAGCCAGCAGGTTGGTACAAATGCAGCCGCTCCCAGCCCAGACCTCCCCAGCCCCCCCGAGCGAGCTGAAGGCTTGTGAAGGCCAAGCAGAGAGAGATGGAGCCATCTTCCTCCTGTCCTCTCTAGAGCTGGGCTAACAAAGCCTTCAAGGCAAGGCAAACCCAAGAGGAGAAACTGCAATGAAGGCCAAGTCTCTGCTACTTCTCATGGCCCCACCGAGCGCCAAACCAAAGGTCTGACCTGACCAGGCATTGTCACACATGGACAAGATGCTCTGATGCTCAGATCCACCCAGAACACTGTCACGGAAAGCTGCTGCTTAGTCCGAGCCCAAGTCTCACTTCCAGGATGTCACCTGCTGGAACCGGGCAGGTCAGCTCTAAACCTGCCAGGAAACTATGAAGCCAGGGACACCCATGCACCCTACAAGGCTGGTCCTTTGGAAGATGAGGCACAGGTCACAGCCTGCACGACCCAGTCAACAAGTGCAGAACTTCAGTCAAAGGGAACCACAAGCTCCCTCAAGCCTTCCTCTAGCCAGCCCAACCTCCCGACGCCCCGCAGAGGGGTTTCCCAGGTGTAAACGTTATCCTTTAGCAGGAAATCTTGAAAACACCTCATGAGGTACACAGACATTACAGTTACTGATGCTGCCTCCGAGCTACAGCTTTTTAACACTCAAAGACAGTTGATGGGGTACCAGCACCAAGCCTTATTACCACGTTGGTCACACTGGCAGCTCAAGGAAGTTCCACGCCTAGTCCAGTGGGGGTTTTAATTCTGCAGCATAGCGTGACTAATTGCTTTTAAAACTGCAGTTAGTGTCCTGTTAGATCACCGCAGCCAAACAGGGAGATTTGCGGTGAGGGCAGGCTGAGGTGCAGTGCTTCTGCCTGGCCCCACGTCCCAGGAAAGCAGTGGGATAACACTGGAACTCAGGTTCCAGCCGGGACCACCAAACCCCCCGTTGTGTTGATGTGATGCAAGTGAGGCCACACCAGATCTGAGCGATGGAAGACCTGTAAATGCAGGCTGTCAGTGCTGCTTTGGTCAAGCTCTACTGACACACTTGCAAAAATTACTTTAAAAAGAGTGGAATGAGAAGTGGCAGCTTTCTACCAAGCGTTATCAAGGCACAAATCACAGCAAAACACTTCTGTGGGAGAGTTTTGCATCCCCTTCATTTCACATCACCTTCTCAGCAGCTGTTGGGAGCAAAGCTCCCATATTCCCTGTCCCCACGTTAACTCCCTCTTGGAGGCCTTTCCTACTTGCAGTTACCCTCGATACTGCAACAGCTCGGTCCGTTTCACAGGGGACGAGGCACGGCCAGGCTGAAGGAGTGGCTCAGGAGCACGGTCCAGACCAACTACAAACTGAACAAAAGCATCAAGTTTTTAATTCTGCAGGCAAGGTTCTTTTAATGCCCGTTCCTGACACTGTCCACTGCTCAGCACCCTCAAAAGACACAGCTGAATTCTGACCAGAAGTCCAGCAACACGTGCCTTTAGACAGCACCAGCTACTCTGGGAACAAAAACGCAGGATCATAACAATGCAAAGCAGAAAACTGCCATCTTCACTGCAAAAGAATCAGTGACCTTCATGATATCTTTTCCAGACTGCACAAAGATCTCTTGCCTCAGGCAGCTCCTTATTTGGAGCTCTACCAAATAAAAGCAAACATGAAAATCAGTGTTTTCTTATCTGTTTATGTAGAACTACTTCAGCAGTTCATTCCTGTGCGCCAGGGTAGCAAAGCGCTCCTTTTAGGACTTACATTAAACTTTATTCCTCCCCGATACTGTCACTTGCAGGAAGGCTTGCTGTTTCTGGCTCGCGTTTGGAGTGTTATGCTGACAACTTCACACAACTTGCATAAGAGGACTTCAAACTTCATACCCCAAGGGAAGAAAACAGCTGACTCCGACATTTCTACATTCTCCTCTCTTTTAAGTACACTGACCGAAATACTGTGGGCTACACCCACTTCATTAGAAGCGTTCCCATTTCATTTCCTGTGTCTGAAAGCACTTGGCATTCTTTCCCCCTCCCCTTGGAGGGAGATGCCACGAGCACCCTCCGCTAAACACGCGCTGGTTTGAGAAGTTGGGACTGAGAGTTAATGACCAGCCAGGCCTGGAGCCATTTAGAGCTGATCCCTCTCGGAGCTTTGCTGTGATGGAGATAATTCCACTTCTCACAGCCATTAGATTTGGCCCAGCACATGAGGTACAAATACGCTACTGGACAGTTGTGTTTCAGACACTGCCTGATCCACTCCTGGTTTCACAGAAAGGAAACCTAAACTGACCTAAACCCAACTCCGTTTGTAGTAAAACTAGACCAATGTTTTATTGTACCTTGTTCACAGCCACACACCAAGCTGGCCTCCCCCTTTCTGCTCTCTGGCAACTTAAACCCCTCTTCAGGAGCCTCCTTTCATCTCTCCTGTGTTGCTCCCTCACCTAAAGGGGTGTCAGCACCTCCTTAAGCAGCCTCAAGGGACCCATACCTTAAAACAAGGACCAGCTACATTAGCCTCCAGAGGCAGGTTTTGTTACAAAAGTGGTTGACTTTGGGCACACTGTTGAGACTGAAGAGAGGTCCGAGATGATTTCAGCCCTGAGACTCAGTTACCGAATCCAAGTGTTGCTCTCCTTAACCTCACAGCTCCCTACAGACTCGTGCTTTACCTGCTCTCCTCACTCCGAGGACAATAACACCGATGTTGTCTTGTAGCTGCCTACACACACACTATTCTGAATTCTTCACCCGTTTCAGCCACAGTTCTTTCACCTTATCCAGTTAAGCTGAAAAAAACCATAAAAATAAAACTTTTAGAGTCAAGACAGTAGCAAATATTAATGGGATATTCCAAGAAAGTTCACTCAGGCAGCATAGCACGTCAGGCCAACATGAATCAGAGGTATCTTTCTTTTTTTGGTCTCAACCAAGCTTGAGAGTCCTGCCCTCAGAGCTGGCTCAGGAGCCCTAGCGCGGTGCAAAGCGGAATTGATGTCATGCTGTAAGCAGGGCAGCTCAAATATGTGTTGCCCCACTGCACAAAAAGCTAAGAATAGTAGATGCGAGTCGTTCCACGTAAGACTTAAAATAGTACCTCGGTGTAACTCTCTTCCCTCCGATTTCCTTACACGCCTGGAAACAGTCAAGGTCAGAACTGCGACGGCCACGTACAAAAACAAGCAGCTAAAGGTCAGCTGAGATGGGGTCAACACCACATTTGGTCTCGCTGGCAGAGCCGGTGACAGCGAGAGTCACAGTCTGCAGAGAGTGACTACGACTGTCAGGGCTCCTCACAGCCCCCACCCAGCCCCAGGAGCTTTAGCAGCTCCTTGAACATGGCCAGAACAGGGTATGAGCAGCTTTCCCGGGATTTAGCACTACAAAACTGTTGCTCACACCTGCACTACTGGCCTCTGTGGGATCTCAGTTTACAGGCAGTGGCCACTCCTGCCACGCTGAGGCTCGGAGGACGCCCTTCCACCCGAGCGTGCCAAGGCTTCCTTCCAGACAGGCTACAAAACGTTCTTGCAGACTCTGTGCCTCATTCAAGAGCCTGCAGCACCACATAATTCGCTTCACAAACACCCCGTGGGGGGCACAGGGCCTGTGCCTGTCACTAGCAGCAACACAGAACAGTCTCCATTCTCCTAGAAGCTTTTTTCAGCAGATAAAGTCACATCCCTCATTCCGGCAGCTCTCCGCTCGGGAACCCGGCCGGGCTCCCAAAGTCTCCGCTCCCGACGAGCTACAACTAAATATTGTGCCACTGCTGTCCTTGTAGGTGCCACACCTTCCCGAATTCCATTTAACTGCCATGCAGTCATCGCTACAAGAGGGACAGAGGCTCCGG
>JAHREE010100326.1:0-12551 GCA_033628505.1 Tringa tobata | reverse complement strand
GGGCTGGGTGCCGGTGGGATGCTGGGGCTGGGTGCCCACTGCTGCATCCTTACGCAGGGCTGCTGCTGTGCTGCCAGGGAGGGAGGGAGGGAGAGCTGGCTGGTTTAGCCTCCTGCCCTGTCACAAGCTGCCTGTCCGTCAGAGGGGATTTCTGTCCAACCTGCCTGCTCCTTGGAAAGAAAATTGTGAATCGGCTGCTGGAGCCCAAGGAGGGCTCCTGAAATTCAAGTGTGCTGCGGAAAGGCTCGCTTGCTCTCGGTCACTTTTACAAGCCTCATTTTGCAGGGATGAATTTAACAATCGGGGAGAAATGAGCAGTAGCATGGGGTAGCATCGGCACTGTGGGATTTGCCAGCATTTTGCAAATATTATTTGCTGGGGGCTGTATGAGCCTGATGGTTCTTGTTGTGCAGAGGAGGAGAGAAGGTCCAGGGACCGGTTCACAAGCCATCAGTAATACACAGCAGCTCGGTGTGAGAGCTGGAAATGACTCTCAAAAGTCTTCCACTCTCAGGATGGGCCAAGAGTTTTGAGGGATGAGGAATAGTCCTGTTATACAGGTTTCGTGCATTTATCTCCCTTAAAGGTGGCTGCAAAATGCCATCACTCTGGGCTGTCAGAGTGGCAGGGTAGTAATGAATATGTTATTGTCAGCTGAAATAGCAAAAGGCATTTTTAAGTGCCTAAAACTGAAGCTTAAAGTTAATGTTGAGATCAAAGATGCTCCTTCCAGAGCGTGCAGAAACTCAGGTGCCAGACACCACTCTCAGCCCCTTGTTCTGCCCACGGTACCTGTCACCTTCCTCAGAGTGGTGAAAGAAGGAAGTGGAATTTGTAATAATTCTAAGAATATATACAGACTGTGGTTAAAATACAAACCGTGGGCTGAATGAAGTACGATTGAATACATGCAAATTCATCTGCTCTGCTTCTCCAGAGAGTTGTTCCCCCACCTCGGGATGGCTACAGTGGACCTCGGTGGGTGCTTCTCATCTCCTTGTGTCCCTGGGGCTGGGGGAGAACCAGCTGCTTCAGCTCAGCTGGGGCTGACCTGGCCTTTGGATGGAGCCGGAGTCACAACAGGGGGGAAAGACGAAGGACACTGATTGTTTCCACACTAATCCTTTGGTGACAATTCCCAGGGGAGGTACATGGACAGAAGGAACCGGTCCCTGGGGAGACCCTGGGGGTGGCAGCCCCCACCTCGGTGCTAAGTTGTCAGTGGGCTGAGCTGAGCCCCAGCACAAGCAGAGGTGGCGGATCGCCTTCTCACAGGCTTTGTCTCCGTATTCCCAGCCTCTTTTTTCCGAGTGCGGTTTCCCTGCAATGCCCTGACCAGCAACAGAGGGAAGCAGCAATCCAGGAACGGCGGAGTCAGCTCGGGAAGTGAATATGGGCAAATGACTCCAGCTGCCTTGGCCCTGGTTTGCACATTTCGGTCTTTCTTCCTCTAGAAGCCCGCAATAAATCCGGTGCACGTCCTGCCGCAGCCTCCCCCAGCCACCCCGGTGACAGCCCTGTCCCGCGTGGTCACACCCTGTCACCTCCCTGCTGCCTCGAGGCAGAAGGGATGGAGAACCCCTTGCTGCACCGTTCCCTAGCCAAAGAGATCTTAATTACGTTTAATGAGCAGGTTTGGGTCTCTGGGGGTGTTAAATCCTCCTGGTGGAGGTTTGGCTAGAGAACTCCTTCTGGCAGAAGTCGGGGTGACACCAGGGGTCCTCCCTTTGGTGCTGGGAAGCGGGTGGCATCAGGGAGCTGTCACAGTTATGGCAGAGGAGAAATAGTCCCCACAGGGTCCTGGGGGGCTGGAAGGGGCAGAAGAGCTGAACCTGGGCTGTGGTGGATCTCCAGCTTGGCCGCTTCTGTTGTGTTGAGCCCCAGGTTAGTCCCTTCCCAGTGCCATTTACGTAGCCTGTAGGCACTGGGAGGGTAATTACATCTAGTAATTCTTCTCTAGCAATGTGGAATTAGTCTCTGAGGCTCTTCCTAGTTCACCCTTAATTAAGCTGTGCCACAGCTTCCGATGGGGTGCTTTTTCCTTCTGCTGGACCTCACCGGCTTCAGAGGTCCTGACTTCCCTGGATGTGAGTGCCTCCACCGTTCACTGCGTAACGGGACCCCCCGACATAACGGGACTCCCGTCAGCACCTTGTTTTAGAGTAAATTACACTGTCTTCGGCACCGCTGCCAAACCAGGGAAACACAATCTGCAAAGTCTTTTGTGGTTCTTTATCATCTTAGATGCCCACTGGCAGGCTGCCATTCTCGCTGCGGAGATGCTTTCCTGGAATAATCACTTGGTACCAGGGAGTTTAGAGCCCAAGCGTGAGAAGATGCTGGCCTGGCCTTGCAGCCGCCCCTTGTGCTTTCAAAGAGAAAGGGAACTTCCGAAACGGCCTTAAAATATTCAGATTTTTTTTTTCCCTTTCGAAAACGAGGGCAGCCACGTGGTTAGAGCTGGTGTCACCCATCATGACCACGCAGCCGGGGCGGCGCAGAGGTGCTTTCTCTGCTGAAGCTCCTTCCTGAAGCTGCCACTGCCCTGGAAGCAGCATGGAAGCAGGGTAAGGCCACCAGCAGTGGCTCCAGGCTTTTCCCTTCCTCAAAGCGGTTGTGTAGGTCATTTAGTTTCTCCGTGTGTCCCACGTGGGGCGAGGAGGGATGGGGGGACACCAGCCTCTCGCTGCTGGCTCTTCTGTGATGGGACCCGTGGGGCAGGAGCCCTCCTGGAGGAGCATCTGTGGATGCCGGCTCTCGCGGATGCAGCAGAAAACCAGCCCTGCTTTCGTTTCACCTCCCGGCTGACTCAGGGGGGCCCGGCCGACCCCGAGCATCACTCAGTTTGAAAGCAGCTGCCCCCGCGCTCGGCGGCTCCTGCCCCAAAAGCAGGAAGTTTTCAGGCTTTCACTATTAGATGTCGGTAATGAGTTGAAAGGAGATGCTCACGCTGGTGTGGGTAAAGGGAGTAGCTGGGTGGTGCCTGGGGCACATCCTTGTCAGGCAGGGCAGGGAAGGGGTCCTGCTGCTTCTGGGAAAGGGAGAAGGAGGAGGAGGAGAAGAAGAAGGAAGAGGAGGAAGAGGAGGACCGCATGGCGCGGAACCCAGCAGGGGCTCAAGATGGCTCCGTGACATCTTCCGCTCCTGCTGCCGGGGCCGGGGAGGTGCTGGGCACAAAGGGAGAGCCGAGGGACGCTGCGTGCTCCCTTCCGTGTTGAAAGAGGCCAAAAACGTTGTCCAAGGGCAAGAGGAACAGGCCACATTGAGGATGACTCTGGCTGTGCCTACGCAGCAGGGTGAGGAAGGCTCTGGCTGAAGAATGGCCTTTCCCACAGAGGTCCCGCCTGTGGCCTGGGGTGAATGGTGTTCAACCTCCCATTGCAAAGCAGAGACAACATTCCTGCCTTTCATTACGTGAGGGGTATAATATTCCATTCAATAACAGTTGCAGGCAGCTTAGGAGCGGGGAGGTCATTTTAATGTCTGAGCAAGTGAGATTTAGGATATCTGCCTCGTGGCTTCACTGCAAACTTCACTATTCACCTGGGTGTCTTACCTGTCCTTGTGCCTTTAGGGATTTGTGGGCATTTGCAACTAAAGCTTCCTGAGAAAAATGCATTAGCCTGTTGGCAAAGGATGTTCCTGGGTTAAAAACTTCCCCGTGCCCAAAATGGACAAACTGTGATCAGGGCTGAAGAGCTACATCAACATAGAGCACAGGCAGATGAGGATGTTTCATATACCAGCATTCGGGGTACGGCCCGTGGCCTCAACCTGTGGCGCTGCCTGGTTCAGGGATGGGAATGTCTCTCCCGTATTCCCTGGATTCGTGGAGGAGGATTTCCCCACCGAGAGCAGAGCCCACCCCATGCAGCCCTTCAGCCTGGAGCCGGGCTGCGACACGGTGCCTTCGGCTCTGCTTCTTGATGCAAGAATATTTTTTTAATTTTTTTTTTCTTGCCACATCGCTTGGGGTTTCGGTTTGATTCAGAGCTGACACTCAGGAGTTTGGCGTTGCTCACTGGGGAGCCCAGGCTCTCTGCTGGATGAAGCTGGCCCCGGGTGGTCACTGAGAACAGTCGTGTGGAGCCTCCCTGGGGCTGGGGGAGCTGTAAACCTCTTACACGGGAGCCTTGAGTCACAGGGTGAGTGCTCAGTAGAGATGGGCTGACATCCCAACACCCTGCTGCTCTGGCCCTTCCCAAAATACCCACATATTTGTGAGAGATACCCACTGGTGGGAGATGTCATCATCAGAAATACCACCCCTACGGGAAAATCTGGCAGTTGTATTTCATTATCTGTACTCCTGGTCTGCAGTGAAGGTGTTTCCAGCCTCCTCCTGTCCTCTGACGTGAGATGTCACCCTGGCAGTGCTAACCCTGCTGCTTCTCTTTGTCTCTAGAGTGATTTATCCCCTGTCCGACTCCCCCTCGGTGAAGATGTCCCAGTCCTCTCCAGCTGACGAAGGCTCAACGTTTGAGCACCTCTGGAGCACGCTGTAAGTGGTGGTCGGTCGTTTGCCTTGAGGTTTATTCTGAGGCACAAGTGGCCTTGGAGCTGGTGTCGGTGTGTGACACTGTGCCTCACGTTCAGGGCTACATGGGGATGGTATCAGGGCCAGAGCACAGGTCCCCTCTCAGCTGGGACCCTTGCCTTGCCTGGGACCAAGCCTGGGAGGATGTGTTCTTACTCATCACTCTTAGCTCATCAGGTCATGATGAGTAGCTGCCTAATTAAGATGGATATTTTCTAAGATTAAACATCTAGTCACACCAAGAGTTTTTCAAGACTCCTTGGCCTTTGAGCCTCGTGCTCTAATCAAGTAAGGAAGAAGGACCATGCTTCATTTCACTCTCCTTCCTCCTTGGTGTCCTCTCACTTAAGGACACCCCGAGGGGACAGGTACACTAGAGCAGTTGGGTAAATGAAAAACTTCCCGAGTCTCTGCTTGCTTTGCCCACCAGGCAACAGTTTGCCTGAGCAGAGCCTGCTCTGCCACGTGGGAATAGAAGTGGCGGATGGAGGGAGAGGTTGAGAAGACACCAAGGTTCAAGGGAGTGCAGGTTGCTGGTGGTGGTGGGGCGGGCTGTGCCGTGGAGCTGGGGGGCTGACTGTGCCGTCCCCTTTCCCCCAGGGAGCCAGACAGCACCTACTTCGACCTCCCCCCGTCCGACCACGCCGGCAGCAATGAGGTCTCCAACCGCACAGAGGTGACCATGGACGTCTTCCAGATGAGGAGCATGAACGACTCGGTCATGGTGAGCGCCCGGATGGGACCTGCATCAAATGCAGGCCCGTGATCCCCGCAGCGGGCTGGGGGGCAGGGGGTGGGATGTTTGCTGGTGCACAGACCCATCCCAAGCCCTGCTGTCGGCTGCGAGAACCTGCGGGCGACGGCTGCTCCCCAGGTTTGCGGTGGATGCTTCCCCAAAAGAATGGTTACTATTGATAGGTATTAGTGCTGCAGGGGGCAGCGGGGGCTCTGCAGGGGACAGAAGGGGCTCTGTGCGGTAACGGCGCTGGAGCAGAGTTCCTCGGGAGGAGGAGAGTGACATTCTCCCCGGTACAAACATGCCGTGTAGGAAGAGCCGTGTGTGAGCTGCTGGCCAGGCAGAGCTGCTGGAGGGCGCTTTGTCTCCCAGGTCTGTGCCGTTGTCCTTCTCTCCGAGAGGCTGCTGTGCCTCCGTCTGAGGCAAAGAGTTGGAAAAGCGGCTGAAAGGGCGTGCGAGACGGCCGGGTGGCCTGGGCAGGTTGAGTGCCTCCAGCCCAGTGGCCTCCCGGGAGCATCCCTGGAGCAGCGCCGGCGTCGGCAGCATCTCCCTCCAGAAAGCGGCCGTTTCCCTCCTCGCCAGCTTGCGTCCCCTCCCCCAGCCCCCTCTTTCCCTCCCTTTTCGCTGGTTTTCCCTCCCTTCCCCGGCCTTTGTCTGCGGAGGGCAGGAGCCTGGCAGAGGGAGCCGGGGGGGGGGAGTGGTGCTAATTGGGGAGCTGCCCCTCGCTGGGCTCTGGGCTCGCCGGTGTCTTTCTTCTTGTTCCCGGTGTCACCGGAGCCGAGCCCAGCAGGATTCGGTGCATCCCAGGATGCTGCCGTGGCCGGGGGAGCCCTGGCCTTGCCGGGCTGCTCACAGACAGGGCAGAGCCAGCCTGCACTGGGGATAATGAGCCAAGAGTAAATATTTACACTGGCCCATCGTGCCACCCAGTGCTGCCCAGTGAGCCCCGGCCACTGGTGTCACCGCAGCTCACGGCAGGGTGACGTGCGTGGAAATAAAGGCACAGATAAGGTGGTGCTGCTGGGATGAAAGAAAGGCAGGAGAAGGGAGAGAAGGAAGCCAGGGAAGGGGGGATGCTCGGTGTGCTCTGGGGCTCCTGCTGTGCCCAGTGTTCGCTGGTGATGGAGCCGGATTGTGGGGGGCAACGGTGCTGGTGCTCAGTGGTGCCAGACGGGTGTGATGCTCCCTCTCGGCCACTGACCGACTGGTGTGCGGGTCCGTGCGTGCAGAGCAGTGCTGGAGGGGGGTGGTGCAGGCTGGTTCCATCTTTCCAAACACACCGTGCCACCCTGAACCTCTCCTCTGCTTCAGCACGCAGCCTTCCGCGCTGGGGGCTGGCTGAAGGAAACACCGTTCCCCCTTCATGGTTTAGTGATGGTGTTGCATTTTGTTTGCTGTGTGGGTGTTTATTTTTGTCAGAGTTAGGTTGACGGTTGGACAAGATGATCTTGAAGGTCCCTTCCAACCTAGAAGATTCTATGATTCTATGATTCTGCCTCCAGTCAGAAGGAAATCTGCCCAGTCACTCCAGATATCTATATATCCATCCATCCATACCTGTCCATCTAGATATCTATCCATATCTGTCTGTCTAGAGATCTGTCTGGCCATCTATCTCAATTCATCCTTATCTATCCATATCTATCTATATCTATCCATCCATCTCCATCTATCCATATCTATCCATGTCTATCCATCTAGATTTCCATCTATCCATATCTATCCATCTAGATATCCGCCTAGCCACTATCCCCATCTATCCATATCAATTAATATCTATCCATCTGTATATCCATCTATCTCCCTCTACCCATACCTATCCATCTATATATCCATCTATCCATATCTAGTCACCTAGATATCCATCTATCCCCCTCTATCCCTATCTATCCATCCGGACAGGGATAACTCCGTATCTCGGAGCTATGGAGCTCTCTCAGAGCCACTGCATCACCTGGTGGACACAAGGGCAGCCACCTCGGTCTGCTGGCGAAGGGTGCCAGCCCAATGGGTTTCCAGCCCAGTGCGACTGCAAGCAGCTTTCTGGGGTGGAATCTGGCCGGGTTGGATGGTGGAGCTGGACCCCCGCTCTCCCCGTGGTGGGAATGGTTGGTATCGCCCAGTCCATCACTGGGCAAGCTGGGGCCTGCCCTGCGCTTTAATGAATAGTCATGAGGGACAGAAAGGGGTGGGCCCCGTTTTGTTGTTGGATGCAGCTGGTTGACAGAACTAAGGGAGATGAAAAAAGCAAAAAAGCCAACACAGGGTGGCACACGGGTGGCCAGTGCAGCATCCCTGCCGCTGCCCGCCCCGGCCCGGCTCCCGCGCTGCCCCGGCCCGCCGCCCTCCCGCCCCGACTCCATGACTCCCGTGGCGGGACGCTTCCCAGCGCTCCCTGAATCCCGAGACGACTAAAATGCTGTACATCAGCGACCCGATGCAGCATTACACCACGGTAGGTGCTACCTCCTATTTACGGGTTGTCCCTTGCTACCTCTTATTGGCAACCATCCTCCGCTCCCGAGGCTGGACCTGGGCACGGCTCTGGCTCTGCTGCTGCCCGGGACGTGCCAGGGGCTCATTGTGGCATGAGCCTTCCTCCATCCCGTGGCTGCATGGAGGAGCTGAGGCTGCTCCAGCTCCACTGTGGACCATAACCGCTGTGGGGGTGGGATGCTGCAGCCTCGGCGTTTCTCTCTCGCTTTGCCTGGTCCATTTAAACCTTTGGTGCAAAGGGTTTGGTGCCCGGGCTCCCTCACCCAGACGGGAAGGGGATTAGCTGGAGGATCCTTCCGAGGAATGCCCTGTGGTGCTGGGCACCACCAGCACCAGTTTCTCTTCCACTGGGGACCTCCTCACGCCACGCACCCCCGGCCCCGGGCAGCTTTCCTTCCCTGGGCTCCTTCCCTTTCCTTCCCTGGGCTCCTTCCCTTTCCTTCCCTGGGCTCCTTCCCTTTCCTTCCCTTTCCTCCCCTCTGGGAGGGCAGAGCAGGGGAAACGCTACCTGCGCCTGCATTTTTGCATTTTCCTCCCCATCCTGAAGCGCCGAGGCTGCTTCCTCTGTCAAAAGGCTTGTGTGCCTGCTCTCTGGCATTCCGAGAAGTTAGATACAGGCAGAGATGCTGTCGGAGACAGAAAGGTGTGGTGCTGCGCTTCCCGGCCAGAAATTACTTCACTCCTCTATTTTTGCCTTCCGTGTGTCAGTACGAAGCACACGGGTAGCGGTGGTTGTGCAGGGGAGTGCTGGTCCTTGGGAGGTCCTTGCTGCAGTCGTGGGAATATTTATATATGTGTGGGGATAAACATCTCTGTGTGTATGTATATATTTACAGACTTACAAACACAAGGGCTGTGATGGATTTGTTGACACACGCATTCACACACAAACATTCCCGCCTTCGGTTTGTCTCTTAAGGGAATGTTTCCAAAATTTAGTCAATTTTTAAAAACAAGTTGTCATTTTTTCCCCCTGCACCTGACTTTGGGTATCTCAGCCAGCGGATCTGCAGAGCTCCGGTACCCGGGGCGCTGCCTGGTGGTTTGTGCTGGTGGGGGGATGCTCTGGGTCTCCTTTTGTGTCCAAGGGGTCGGTCTCTTCTCCCAAGGAACAAGAGATAGGAAAAGAGGAATCGGCATCAAGTTGTGCTGGGGAGGTTTAGGATGGATATTGGGAAAAACTTCTTCACCAAAAGGGTTATCAAACATTAGAACGGGCAGCCCAGGGCAGTGGTGGAGTCCCCGTCCCTGGAGGTATTTAAAAGCCAGGCAGACGTGGTGCTGAGGGACGTGGGTCAGCGGGGGTTTGGGCAGTGCTGGGTTGATGGACTCGATGATCTGAAAGGTCCCTTCCAGCCCAGACAATTTCCTGGCTGTTCCCCATTTCAGCAGGAGATGAGCAGTCCCAGGAGCACACGTGCTGAGCTCCAACAGGCAGGTGGCCCAGGGCACGTGTGCGGCCTCTTCCCTGGGGCCCTTCCCTTCTCCCGGGGGAAGAGAACAGCTCAGGCGTGATGCTCAGGGATTATTTGGGCTGTGGATCAGCCCCGACAAGCCACAATCCCTTTTCCCCCTGTTGCTCTCCTCCTGTCCCGATCCTGAGCTCTGCTTCCCAAGGGTGACTTCTCCTGCCCACCATCTGGCCGCTGTCACCCGCCACCGAGGCTGCCCTGGCCCTGCTCTCCCCAACGGCTTTCTACTTACAATTAACACCCATTTTGCTGCAGTTTCTTGTGACTTTTCCTCCAGGTGAAGCCTGGGATCACGGAAAGCTTGGATAGGGGTGGTTTGTCTTTGGCAGGGCTATTTATAGAGCGGTGGGAAGGAATCGAGGGGTTTGCACACATATTTTAGGGGAGAAAATGGCTGTATGCGTAACAGCAAGCCGGGTCTTGTTCAGCATTCCTCCAGTTAGTCACAGGCTCCAACGACCTTGTGAGAGATGCAGACAACAGGAGAACTTCCCTGGAGAAGGATGATTGCCTTTAAACCATTATACATCGTAGACGTTTGGGTGAGGTTGGGATCCCAAGTTAAAACACGTCCCGTGATTCCTAAGCCGTGAGCCTCGCCGCCCTTCGGAGGAGAAGGCGGATGGCTGAGCCTGCTGGCCGTCCCCACGGCCGCTTCCCAGTAGCTCCCAGTTTCCCAACTGGTGCTGGTGGCTGGAGGGATGCAGGGGCAGGAGCTGGGTGAAGGGGGGACCGCAGGCAGGTGGCCCCATTCCTCCTCCTCTGAGGGTGATGTGGGCAGACGGGGTGACAAGGGACAATGTCACGGCCACTGTGCATGGTCACCGGTGGCAGCACATGCCGCTGGGACAGCCAGCGTGGCTGGTGGCTTGCAAATACCAGGAGAGAAACCCTTGAGAAATTAGGGAATTGCAGATTTCCAGGGAAAAAAAACATCCCACTGGCTTGGAGAAACAGTTATGTTTGAGATATTATTGTTTTTTAATATTATTTTATGTCTCTACTGTAGAAAAAAATTTTTTTTTTTGGTCTGATTTTCAGATGAAAGATTAAGGCCACTTTATCCGTGCGGCTTTTGATAGCGCAGCTTTGCTTAGGTGATGCCTGCAGAGAAAAGAGCTGCCGGCTCTTACTGGAAGTGTCTGACAGTAATTGTTCAGAAGGGGAATAAGAGAAAAAAAAAATTGTAAAAAGTCAGGATTAGGTCCCGCGTGTCTGGAAGGAGAGCCCGTGCCTGCCTCAAGGGGTAGGTTTGCTCCGTGACCTCGCTGCATCGCAGCCACGCGCTGGGGAGGTTTGAGGTTTTCCCCAAATTGGAGCTGGATCAGTGAAAGCCACTGACAGCAAACACCCCGGCCAGGCAATGAATTCCACAAACCGCCATTCAGAGCTGGCTCCGCTCAGAGAAACGCTTCCCCAGGTGATGTGTGTGTGTGTGTGTTCATCGGGGACAAGCGCAGGAGGGTGTCCAGAGAGCAGGTCATCCAGGGCCGGTGGTCACCGGGCACTGGAACGAGTCCCAGGGTGGCTTCCCCAAGCCCTGATGCTCTGCCCGCTGGAAAAGCCGCCGTGGAGCAGAGCCCTGACCACAGGACGGGACATCTTCCAAACCCCAACAAACCCCAGAAAATCCCTGCCCCGTCCCCCGCTGGCACAAGGTGGCTTTGCACGGCCGGCTGCGCGGGAAATCCAGGGATCTCGGCCCCTCGCTGCCTCCCGGGAGGATGGAGCGGGTGGAAGGGGGTGATTTAAGCGTGTTGGGGTGTATCCCTCACGCAAGTGGTGACCTGTTCGGAACCCCAAGGGACCCAGAGCGGCTTTTTTGGCCGGCGTTCCCGCAGGCTGGCCCTTTAAGGAGGCTGTAACAGGACACCCGGAGCCCCGCAGGATCAGGATCCTGCCGGAGGTTTCCATCTCTCTAAACTGGCTGGTGTTTTCTAATTTGGTTTTTTTTTTTTTTTTTCCCTCCTCCCCTTTTCCCTTCCTCCAGTCCCAGTTCAATTTGCTGAACAACAGCATGGATCAGAGCATCGGCAGCCGAGCAGCCTCCGCCAGCCCCTACAGCTCCGAGCACACCTCCAATGTCCCAACGCACTCGCCCTACTCCCAGCCCAGCTCTACCTTCGACGCCATGTCCCCCGCGCCCGTCATCCCCTCCAACACCGACTACCCGGGTCCCCACCACTTCGAGGTGACCTTCCAGCAGTCCAGCACCGCCAAGTCAGCCACCTGGACAGTAAGTTGCATGTCTTCTTGCCTTGGCTAGAGAGGTGATCGCGGCTGTGGGGGCTGCTCGCGGCCATCGCCCCACTGTCTCGGCACTGCTCGGGGGGGCTGCAGGACGCTGCCACCACCCCATGGGGACATCGCCCACACGGGTGGTCCTGAAAAGCAAAAGGTGCCGGGAACATCAGTGCTTGCTTTTGGGGGATTTTTCTCCAAAAGGGCTGTTAAGCCCAGAAGTTTGAACGTAACTTCTATCACAGGAATTTCCTGAACTGCGGGTAAATGTCCCTGGAAATCACAAAGCTGGAGAAATGTCCTGGGGAAGGACCTGCCTTGTTCTCACGGTGCCTCCCCACGCATTTGCCGGCTGTCAGACGCGAGGCAGTGGGCAAGACAGACACTTGCTCGCATCTACTGGGGCCATCCTCAGCTTTGCTGGGAATTCTCGCTTGGTATTTACAACCCTTTTTTCATCTCGTATCAGAAGAGTAACTTAATCTCTAGAAGTCACAGCAAAATATCAGGGCAAGCTTTTAATCTCAGAGGGATGGCTGCCTGGCAGGGTGCCGTGGGGATGCGGGTGCAGCAGCCCAGTCCTCGGAGATGCCGGTGGGGTCCGTGCCGGACCAGCTGCATCTCTGCGGCCACAGAGGGGTCCTGTGCAGCCCGGGGACCCAGGAGCTGGGCAGAGTCTGGGACGGCTGCTTGGCTTTTTGTGGCAAAAGTCTTAAATTCACATCCCGGCTCCTGCCTCCTCCTGTCCCTATTTTTAAGAAAAAATGGCACTTGTGGCCGGTGTCGGAGGCATTTCTGTGGCAGATGCCTCCCTGAGCAGCCGGGAGAGCCGCTGACCGGCACACAGCGGGCAGGTGGCCTGTCTCCTCTGGGAAACGTTAGCAGAGCAGAAAGTCTGGGATGAGACAACTGACACAGCGAGGGAGTGACAGGGTTTCCTCTCGGGTGGTGGCTTGACATTAGGGTGGAACAGGCAGAGCATCCCAGGAGTGATGTATCAGCCTGAGGTACGATAATGACTTTGATTTTTGGAATCTGATGTGTTGAATTGCCAAGAGAGTCCTTCCCG
>JAHREE010100302.1:0-11045 GCA_033628505.1 Tringa tobata | reverse complement strand
CGCTGAGCCAAGTGTGCTGCTGCACATCTTCCTAAAGACTGGGAAATGGCAGCGTCCAAACCAGGACTTTTGGGGAGAGCAAGGGGAGAAACTGGGAGCCTTGCAAATGTTTTCAAACAAATACATGAACGCAGTAAAGCCGATGTGGAAGGTGACGGATGCGGGAACTTCAGCACTCTCACTCAGATGCACATTGGCAGGAGCAGCAGTAACAGGGTCCCTCCTCCCCTCCCATGTCTGTGTGTGAGCTCCCACAATCGCTCCTAGTCTAAGAAGTCACTTATGCACCAAAAGATATTTGTTAGCCCAACCAAGAGTTACCAGTCAAATGCAAGCCTGCGTCAGAGTCACAAGAATAACCCCCATTGCACATTGGGTCCAGTCACCTGGTGAATTCAAAGTCTCTGACCCAGGTGTTTGCCCTGCTCACTCCCAGATGCGGATGGTGTTCCCAGGAGAGCAGCCCTCCCAAGGGGACAGACCCTTATCCATCCACAGTAGCCAACAGCCCGGCCACTCTCAGTACCTTCGGGTATTTTGCCGCCCCGGAGCACCTCAGCCTTCCATTTATAGGAGCTTCTTACTAACATGAAGTTCATAAGGTGTTTAATTACCTATGAAATGCTTCTCTCATTAACTAAACAAACTAAACGTGCCAGGGGAAAGACCAGCACTGGCAGCGCTGTATTTTGTGGCAATGACTCATATTGAAGAGCATGATACCACTAAGTTAACTGCTGAAGAAGTTACATTTCAAGCCCGTCAGACGCACAAGCAAACCGAGTTCACCCCTTCAATCTGCAGTGCTTAACTGGAGTGAGGAAGCTCAAGCCTTTGAGAATTGAAAGCACATAAAACTCAAATAAAAATCACAGCAGCACAAGATGTGAACCAGGGGAGAGCTTCCCCCACATTCCTATTAAATTGAGAGGGGAAAAAAAAAAAAGTCTTCCGAATAAACAAAGCTTAAAGCAGAACATGATCTTTCTGTTTTCTTCCAGACTAGACCAAGACATGAACACAAACAAAAAATGAAAGAAACATCGAGCAGACATATGAAAATCCCAGTGCAGCTGAAAGTTTGCGTTCAAATGTCAGCATGTACAGTGATTAACCTGCCGGAGGTTACACCAGACCTCCCTGCTTCTCCCTTAACTGTCACACGCGCTTCCTAACCACTAACCACAGCGCCCACTGAACATCAGATAGCTGTCATTCCTCCCCCTGATGCAGAGAAGACACAAGCAGGCTGGTTTTCATCATCCCGAGGAGTACAAGACTGACGTAGCAACTCAACAGCAGAAGGGGCAAGTTGGAACAACAGCGCTCAAGTACAATCTGATGGAAAACAAAATAACTTGTCACATTCATCAGAGCCTGCTAATTACAGCTCGGAGAAGAGAGGGCAACCCAGATCGCTGCATATAAAAGGGTGGACAAGAAGATGAAGAGGAAGGTATCAGAGGAAGAAAATACTTGTTAAGTAAAGCGTTATTAGTTAGATACGCTGCATAGCATCTCCCTTTATATCACCAAATCTAAATTAGGTCAGTAGCAAGTGAAAGTTAATTTCCCAGTACTTCTATGTCCCTGGGGTGGGATTAGGCAAAGCTCACCAAAACAAAACAAAACAAAAATGCTCTCTAACTTCCAGCTTATATAATTAAACTTGACGCTTTAATAACACAATGCCCTGCAGTTACAGGTAGCTCTCCTAGAGATCGAATTTTTAGGATACACATATCCCTCATACTAATTGAAAAGCTGACAATGTTATCCAACAGAAGGAAAACAAAGTATGCTTTCTGCTGCTTTAGCACAGCACGTGAATGGATGGACAATGGCAGCAGCCATGGGGCTGGGGGTGGTACGTGGGGTCAAGGGAATGGCAGGGTTGGGGCAATACTGACTCTAACTGACTTGATGAGATTGTGCTTTCCTACTCAGGGTTATCGGACACGGGGCTGAGGAGCTTTCTGAGCCATAAAGGCAAAACTCACAATGCTGGAGGAAACGCCCCAAAACTGGAAAAGAATTTTGAGTAACATTGTGAACCACGTAAATATAAATCATTACAAAAGCAATCCCAGGTGACTCGAAGTTTCTGGGACACACTGCGGGAAGAAATTAATGCTAGTCACACAGCTCACCAACACCGTACCCTCGGTGAAAAACATTTTCATTTATTTATCCAACTAATCTGATCACCTTTTTGGTTGATGATGATGATAACTTTACTGGCATAAAAGTCTTCTGGTTTAGTTATGCATAATTAAATAATTTTACAATTTGAAAAGAGTATTTAAATGTCACCCAGTTAAGATATTTTAATACAGTCGCCCAAAAATCAAATTTCAGCCAAATGCTTTCCCTCTATATGAAACATCTGAAAGTAAAAGTAAAATAACTATAGCCTAATTTAGTGATACCAAAGACAGTAGGGTGGTAAGGAACAGGAATGAAAAAGGCTCACAGTCATTTATCTACAAGCAGTTATGGCATAGGAAATGAGAGGTTTGTCTCCAGACTTGTCAATTGTGTTTGATTTTTAAAACTAAATTAAGATCTGACTAAGGAAAAAAAAAAAAAAAAAAAAAAAAAAGAAATGGAAAAGCAAGAGACAGGGGAAAGCCTCCAAAATGGACACACACGCCCCAGAGCCTACGTGTTAAACGGCAAGCTCCAACTGTGGTGTGGGCTGCTCAGCCAGGGTCTAAACTTTCATCTAGTACTTGGAGGAGATGAATGCAAGTTATTTAAAACCACGGCACATCGAGCTGGCACGTCACTTTAATACACTGCCTGTGGATTATGTTACAGCTCTGCTTTATAATGAACCTTTAGCTTTATCTCCACCTCTCTGGTGAAACGGAGCAGACAGAGGGCCACAGCTTTAGGGTTTTAAGAATTACGGGATTTAGTTAATGCTTCTGCCAAATCCAGATGTGAAAAATGCCATAGGTACTTGGCAAAGGGTCTCAGATTGAACAGAGATAACATTTACAGCGAGTGAAACAAATTGAGCTTGCAAGTGAACTTAACTCTGATTTAAAGCCTCTGCATCTGACTCACAGCTTCAGCCTTCGCTGCTTTCAAGCCACAAACAGAAGCCCCATTTCAATGCAGAAATAAGAAAAGCATCCAGGTATCCACCTGGTCTATACCTAGCACAAAAAGCAGGGCTTGTGGTGTGCTTTCCCGGGGCCAGCCTAACAGCCAGCGGCAGGAGAGAATGCAGGAGGGCAGAAGAGGCAGGGAGGGAGAGCGCCAGTGCTGTGCCAGGAGGGATGGGGACACCCGTGCCAGCAGCGTGCACAGGAACCTGGGTCAGGCAGGACAGGGGGATGAGGGACATGCCGTCCCACAGCCATGGCGTCACCAGCCCCCAAACTTCACGTTAAAGGGCAAGGTGAACACAGAACACAACACCAAAACCTTGCAGGCCACTGCTGCTCTGTGTGGTAGGTAACAAATGCTGTGCTTCCGTTAGGTATGTACAACATAGCAACCAGAAGGAGAAAAGAAAAAGGGGACCTTTGCCACTCATTTGCAAGCAGCATTTAATTTGACCACGAAACTCGCCACTCCTTGTTTGAGAGCCCAGTGAGGGAAGGGGTATGCAAACACACAAACCAGCCTGGTTTTCTTCACGGTAAATTAAAGCACAATATAGCGATTGCCCTTTTTTGCGATGCTGACAGGTAGGAGAAGGGTCAGGCCATAGCAAACGGCAGCATGAATGATGCTGCCCTACAGGACATGACCCAAGTCACACCTTACCCCCTCCCCGGGAAGGAGGAGCAGAGATACTGCTTTCTTGGGAGCAAGTGCTTGATCCCTGGACCAAGGGCTGTGGTGGGTGCTTGCAGCGTGTACATAGACACCCACACCCCCTCAAACCTTCAGGAACAAGATAAATACGTACTGCTCCTGAAGACTTTGGTAACAGTGCTGCGCTGAGAATTTTTTAAAGGCATTACCCCTGCAGGTATTTGCTACCACCTCTGTTCCTGGGTTGGTATGCATCAATAAAATGCTGTGCTAAGGAAACCACCGCTGCTTTCCCTTTCGGCCTCGCACGACAGCTTTCCAGTGCCTGCTGGCACGAGCTCAGCTGGTACTTTGAACAAAAACTCAGTGTTGCAACTCCTCTCCCCTCATCGTTCTGCCGCACTAAAATAAAACATGCAGAAAGACATGCACATACACATTTTTGACGTCTACATTAAATCATAATAAACATAAAAGGCAACTTATGTCAACCTGAGTATTTAATCCTTGCAATAACTTACAAGTTAGCTTTTGAAGAACTTCAAGACAATCTTAACAAAAGAAAGTAGTGCCTTAAATAAGGTCTCTAATTCCATTAGTATCTCTAATCATTCTCAAAGTAAATTTTTCAGTGAACTGCTGAGGAGGAAGAACTTGTTGAAAGACAACACTTCATCCTCCCCTCAAGAGTGTGGCTGTTCGCATTGTGGTCTTTGCATATTTTATTTTTTTTTTTATTATTTTTAGACTGGCTTAAATAATCTAATATTTTCTTTTTTCCCCAATGTGAAAATACTTGAGGTCTGAGGAGAACTCCAAGTCTTAAAAGAACTGGCAGGGAAGAGACAAGAGGAGGAACAAATTACAGTTTCAGCAGCATTCAAAACCAGCAGTGAAATGGAAGGGCAAGGCATATTTGCAAGGATAAAACTACCTTCTTATTTCAGCTTTGCTATAAAGGGAGGAGGAGGGGAGGGAAGGAAAAAAAAAAAAAAAGAGTAGCTTTTCAAGCAAGAAGAGAGAAGGGAGAGTAAAGAAAAACGTGGCTTTAGTAAAGAAAATCTGAGTAAAAACCAGCAAAATGTTGACGTTCTGTGCTCAATGCTGCATGTTTTTAATAAATAAACGGTTAAAGCAGGTTAGCCAAGTAAAACTTTTAGACAAGACTCTCCATCTTCTGCCAGAAAAGGCACTGTCATCACTAGTGTCCATTCACACGCTGAAGGTGGGACCCTCCAAGCAGCAAATAAACCCCCTCTGTATTACAGCAAGTCTGCGTGCTGGGACACTGTAACTGTAATCATTTGAGCTGAACTATTTGTGCTGGCATGGCTAGTACTAAGTGCCCAAGTGAAGAAGAAAAGGAGTAGAAGGTAAAATCATTATGGTGACTGCTTAGAGTGGGCAACTACTCCAAACCATGCGTATGGATCCCAATACCTGCTTGTCCGACTGTTCAAAATTCAGCACCTGCTTCAATATAAAAGCACAACAGGCAAAGCTGATAAGAATCAACTTGTTGCCTACAAACAACACAAAATTCCTCGTGTAGCCTGAAGAAACACAAAATATTCACTCAACAGCCAAATCAGCTCTATGCCATATTCTTCATTTGTCTGGAGGTTTCTGAAGCCAAAGCACATTAACAAAAGCGAGGAAAATTCTCTAGAAAACAAAGGTTCTATTCATCAGTTATGAAAATATTCATTTACTAGCATCAAAATACATTTTAACATGTGGAAAAAACAGGATTGTCTAAGCTTTGCTTTTCTAAGCAGTAACTCTTTGTAAGCAGACTTCTGCTTGACCAGGAAATTTATGGAAGTTTACACAGGAAACACCCATAGCATTGCAACAAATACACAGAGTGAAGCTTTTTTTCAAGTTTCCCTTCAGATTTTGTTTTGGATTCGGAATAAATTCCCTTCCAGGAGTTTGACTGTCCCAATTAGCCACAGCATACAAAGTCTGGGATGTCCTAGGAAATGCCTCAAGAAGGTTGGGGCCAAGGCAGCACCCCAGTGGAGCTCTGCAACGCCACAGAGACGGCAAGCACGAGCATCCTACCCAGAGACAACATACAGGAAATGCTCCAGTAAATTACCCTCTGGGTGAGCCAAAGGAGGAAAGTTCAGTGGGTATTAAAATTTTTCTATCTGATGAAAAACAGACTACAAAAGGTATGAGAAACAGATTTGTCACTATACAGCTTTCCACACGTATCCAGCTGCCAGAAATGCTAAACGGCACAATTCAAAAAGGAGGCATCATGCCAGCTGTCATATTCCTGTCTATGGAGAGTGAACCAAATGAAGAAAGGAAAAGACGTTAAGGTTGAGTTTCACTTAAGGGGAATGTATTCATTCCACATTTTTTTCCACAATGTGTTAGTCAAAAATCCAAAAGCTAGTTTAACTTACTATATAAAGCTCATTCCCGCATCGAAATTAAGTTTTCAAAGTAAATGCATTAGACATGCAGATGCTCAATCGAAATTACATCCCAGTGATAACTGTGCAGTACCATACCTATGCATTTGTTACATTCTTATCTCAGTTACCTCATTTTAAACAATAGCATATGGAGACGTAACATACATATATAAACATCATTCTCCTCTGCAGAGTTTACCTATATTACAATCCCATACAGTTTACAATGACTGGCCCGCCTCAGATATTTATACTACATGATATAGACCTTTCCGTACCTTCTTCCAGCATCTTTATGTTTTAGTGTCTTTTCAAAGTATTACAAATTTCTAATCAAGTATGCAATTCCTAGACGTCTTCAAGAGAGGTTCAGGTCACTATTATCCATTAATCTACTTATTCTGACATTTCCTTGGGATTTCGTCTGCCATGGTCCATCCCCTACTTCCAAGGATTTCCCCACACGACACATACTTTTTAAAAGGGCAGCAAACACAATGAGCAGAGGAGCTTTCCAGAGTTTTCACTGGCTAAAGACTTGTCTCCCCCAGATCGTAAGAAACCAGCGAGGCCGGTCCAGGAATTCTTGAAGGACAAAGAAGCCAAAAGCTTCAGTCGTTAAAGGGCTTATTCCACATAGCACAGCAGTTTGGATTCAGCACGCTTATGGTGGAAAAAATAGAGAAATAAGCTTACATATTCATCCTCCATCTTTTTCCATCTGGACATATTGCAGGAGACCCACCACCCACCAATTTCCATTCACAGTGCTCAACCTCACTATTTCACCACAGCACAGAACAGGGCACTGTTCACAGCTTGTTCATACCCGCGCATTCAGTAATCAGAGAAAGAAAGTTAGCTGTTTATTTCTTATTTTAAAGCATGGAGGGACCTCATTCAGCATTTCTGGCAAGTCACGTCCGAGAAATTCACAAGGACAACACTCCCAGCTTCCTGCTCCTCCCTGCCCCACCAGGGGTGACCCTACAGCATTCAAAGAAGTCCCAAGCAAGACATTCCTGCACACCTCTGCTGAAAGCCCCTCCCTGCCTTCTAACACTCTGGGCCCGCAGCAACTTGCAATGCCTCCTGAAAGCTAATAGAAAAATACATCCCCCAGAGCACAATCTGTCAGAGGAGAATTCATTTATGACTTGGCTGAAAGAGTTCTAGGGCACTGAGGGCTTCCTGGCAGGCAGGAAGAATTATTCAAATCCCACTTGATTCCCCCCCCCCATCCTTCCTTTTGCTTTGCCTGTGGTGCTGTCACTAATAACCAGCCACTTTGCCTTACTTATTTTCCTAATAGGGTCAAATTCTCCTACACATGCCACATACTGTTTATTTCGGAAGGTCTCTATCAAGACAGCTGCTCTGCAATTCACTTTCCTCTACCGCATATACGTGAAACTGCACACACTATGTCCCAATAAAACAGCTTTTAGACAGTCAGCAACACTTTGGTCACTACTTAATTGATTTAAATACTTGGATTGGATGCACCGTTTTCAGAAACATGGAGATTTACCATGTTGTCTGTTTAATTACACGTGAAACCCAGGTTATAAGAGATCTGCAAAAATTTGTTTCAGGAATTAGGAAAAATCCCCAAACACGAGAAAACTATTTGGCACAGCTCTGTGCCCTAAAGTCCTGAAATATTTATAATGCTACTTAACCATAGGAGCTAGCGCTGCCACCCTCATGCATTCAAAAACCATGAGTCAGGCCCTAGAAATAAGGAGTGTTTTTTAATCTCACGATTTTAATGCCAAGATACACTCTGAGGTTTCGCTGGGTTTTTCAACTTACTTTTCTTGAATCTTCAATGCAACACTGAGGGATTATTTCGATGATTTAAACTGAATCCAGATTTTGATACGAGCACATCAATGCAAAGGACTGGGAGCTTAACAGCACCCCTCACCGTGACGCTCCAGAACGGCACCAGCACGAGGAGCTCTGGGTTCCTCTATAAACTTGACTGGAGAATTCTTCCCATGGACCCTCCTCCTTGGGAAGGCTCCTTTAGGAATATTCACTCCAGCATGCAGGAAGACAACGAAAGAGGTGAAAGGCAGCTACGGGCGGTCCTGAGTAACGTCCAGCTGGGGTTAGTGGTGAGGATCTCAAAGCGCTTCCTCCTCCTTATGGAACGGCTGGTACAACAAACTCAACTCTATTGTACTGCAGTGTGGCCCCTCTCATGACTTAGATTTTGGCTTTCAGCAACAACTCAACCTTTACTCTTCCTTCCAGTGAGAAGAAAAGGGATAGGGATGGCCAAAGTGGTATCTTATGGGTGATTTTTAACCACTACTTCACTTTTAGACTACATTTATTGCTGAACAGAGATCAAACACAGCTTAGCCCTATGGCATCGTAACAGCCTCACGGGCAAGTGAAACCAAAACCCTCTGTGCTCTCCTGAATCAGAGCGGCCTGAAGTGGCTGAAGGAGGAGAGATGCTACTGTTGCCACGGAGCTGGGAGAGCAGCAGGGACCTTGTGGCAGGCTCCGAAAGATATTCCCACACATAGGGTGGCCAGAAACTGAAATTCGTAGCTGAGCCTACACACCCAGGGTGGTCACACCACCTGTCCAACACACTGACAGGAGACCCAAAGCCAGAAGCCACCTCTAGACCCATCTCGCCACCTCCCAGGTAACACCAGCTACAGAGTTTTCCCTAAAGAATCCAGCAATGATTTTTGGGCTGGCAACCCAAAGCGCACGCGTGCTGCTAACGGCATCTATGCTTGTTCAGGAATCCACTGGTACCCAGGTGCTCTCTGCTGCATAAAAGAGCAGCTTGTCTCTTGATGCTAAAGCATTTCCTGCAACCATACCAATAAAGCAAAAGCTGCCACACAGCCCTGTTTTTCTGATTAAACAGAAACCCAGTGCTGGGCACAGTAAAGCGAGGACATACCACAGTAAGGAAAAATTGGAAGGAAAAGGATGGTTACAGACTTACAATGCAGTACTTATGCAATTCAAAACAGAGGCAAGATATCCCTATAAATACTTTTACCATCTGGTATATGGGGTCCAAAGTTTTCATAATTTGTCATTTGGAGCCTTCTGACAAATATCCTATAAAATTGATTTTAATAGTTTTCTGCAGTTTCACAGTTTGGGTTTTGGGTGGTTTTTTTGATATCTAGCTCTTATTACTCCCTTCATGCCTAACCCATCATACACTTTTCTGAACCCTAAACCCTGTTTAATAACAGCTTCTGAATGGCATTTCTCTTAAATGATAACTAACAGAAAAAACACCTAGTAGACTTATTTCAGCAGTAAGACAGATGTCCTCAGGCTAAGGAAAACAAGAGGAAAAAAACTGAAGGCAGTACAAATTGCGTTCTTGCAAAACTATCTTCCTCTTTGTGCTAAAAGAAAAACAGGTGACAAACTGAAAGACTCAAACCTATTTGGCAGAAACTCAAAAAATGGCACTAGAAAACCAACTGATCCAATTTGAGTGGTTAGCAATCTTAAATACTGAAGTGAGGTATTTCCTAACACATAATGCCTATTGTTATGCATCGCTTTTCCCAGAATTGATACTAACATTACATAAATACCATTGCATCTAAGTCTAAACTATTTGCATGCCACCCCTCTCAAGCGTACGCTTCCCCTGAAACACAGCAGTTATGCATCCCACAAAGTCCATCTTTATCCCCTTATCCTGGATAATACTTTTCTTCACGAGGGATCCCTTCTTGTGAGGTCTCACCTAGCCCCCGTATTCAGTGCCCCCTATCCCCCTCATTCCCCACCCTCCAAGTCACACAGGAGTTTCTTTCAAGGGAATGAGTCCATGCCATAGGATAAAGGCTGACTTGTACCAGGTAATCATCATCAGGGCAAAGCAGGACAGGAGAATCTCTACAAAACCTTGTTTGGTTCTCTAGGGATATGTTCTTTGCTAAAGAGCGCAACAGAAGCCAGAGAGCAGGAATGGGTAACTACAGAGCTAACTGAACAGGCAGAGATTAGGGTATGCAATGAAACAAAGCACAGAGTTACACACAGAGCGAGCCAGCGACAGAGGAGGCATTCGGAATTAGCAGAAGCACTCAAGGCAAGCCATCCTGTCGATGAAGTCAGGAACCAGTTGATGTTAATGGCTACAGCATCCAAAAATCACGTACCCATCATGTATATCACATATACCCATTTGTCTCCATCATGTATATCATGTAATCGTGTGCACCCATCTGTCTCCATCAGCATGCCAAACGTGTGCCTTACACATGCAAGGAGGAAGCAGGGGGAAAGACACACCAGCAATTTAGCCTTCTCCAACAGCAAGAGGTTGCAAAGCAAAGCGTCAACACCTACTGGTTTGCCCTAAATCTTTACTTCGACTGCTGTAATCAGAGTTTCCTGTGAGCAATTTCCAGTCATTTAATCCCACACCATCCAGGACAGAGTTATAAACTGATCTGGGCTGTCAACTGCAACAGCAGCAGTTTTCATCAGGTCAGGTATCAAAACAAATTAATGTCATTTGAAGTTTTAATAATCAGCAGTTTCTATGTTTTAAAGTTCAAGTGTAGATGTGTCAATGGAAGAAAATACTCTCACGGAGGACCTACTCGACCGGCCAGAGAGTATCACATTCCCTCTGACATAAGAGAGATGGTGATACTTTTATCCAGAGAGATACTCAAGTCTCCGAGATTTAAGTGCGCACCTCAAGGAAACCATCTTTGAAAGCGAACTGCATTTCTAGACATATAAACAAAATTTATTCTGTCAAAACACTTACTTATCTGTATTTTGTGCATAAGCTCAATTATTTTCATCAATATTTCAGAAGAGAAA